>NDXB01004383.1:2771-27085 GCA_002631895.1 Agapornis roseicollis | reverse complement strand
AACTCTCCAAGTAACTTCCTTAAAAGAAAAAAAAAAAAAAAACAACAAACCCAAAAACCAAAAGGGGCAAAGGTGGCTGCAAGGGGAAGGCCCAAGGCTGGGAAATCTGAACAATAAGCACAGAGCAGGTTAACTAAAGAATACACAGAGCTCGCAGCGACGGGGATCGGGCAGAGAGCACAGCAAAGTTTCCACGCTCCGCGGGAAGCAAGAGATGGGTCGATAACGGCACCTCTGCCGCTCGCCTCCCCGGGGGTACGATGGGGCTCGGCGCGGCGCCCTTCGGCGAGGGATCGCTGCGATTCCCCCATCAAAGTCCCGGCACAAGCACCAGCGAGGCCTGACCCCCCCTCCCCGACGAAGGGGCTGCCGAGTGGGGCTCGGTGGGATGCGGGGTTCCCGGGAAGGGCGATCACCAAATTTTGGGGGAAACGGGACTCGGAGACAAGGGGGGGCGGATCCTCCAGGGAAGGAGGGAGCGGGCCGAGGCGGGCGGAGCGAGCGGCTGCCATCGGCTCGGGGAGGGGTCGGGGGGCGGGTAACGGCACCGGGGGTCGCCCCCTGAACAGGCAGCGTTAGGTGCCGGGTCCTGCCCGGGGGTGTGCAACTCGCTGAGGCCCAAGCACCAGCGGCGAGGCGGCGGAGGGGCAGGGCAAGCTCCGCAGGTCGCGGGGGCTGCGGACGGGCGGGCCGGGGTCTCCGTGCCTGCCCCAAGCGGGCGGCAAAGCGGCAGTTGGGCAGGCAGCGAGGCGGTTGGGCACCCGAGCGGTCACTCAGTCAGTCACTCACCCGTGTGGCGGGTGTGTCGCCAGGGAGAGGCGCAGCGCTGGCGCTCCCCGCAGCCCGTCACCACCGGTCGCTCACGGCCGCTCCGCTCACCGGGACCGTCCCTTTCATTCGGGGCAGGGGACGCTGCGCCGCCGCCGCCGCCGCCGCCGAGCGCAAGCACGCACACGCACGCACGCACACGCACGCACGCATAAGCGGACGCACGCACGCACGGCGCGCTCGGGCCGCGACGGCGCGACGCTGCGGGGCGGCGCCCGATTGGCGGGAGCACGCGGGAACGGCGGGAGGGGAGAGGAGGAGCGCTGCGCATGCACACTGCTCATCCGCAGCCGTTGGCGGGGGCACCGCGCAGGCGTGCGGCGGGGATGTGCGCATGCGTGGAGGGCTTCAGGGCGGCACCGCGGGGAGGGGGCCCGGCCTCTCAGAGCCTCGGGCGCGGCTCCGGGGTTGGAATAAAAGTGGATCTCAAAGCACATTCAGCACTCGGTGTGGTGCCAGTGGGGAGCGGTCACCGCTAACCTGGTCATAGGGGGCTGGTGATTGGTGCAGTTGGCCCAGGCACTAGAGCATGGTGTAGCTCAGCGCCCTGCCTTTACTGTGGGGATGTGGCACAGTGGAGGGGGCTAGGGATAGCTGAGCTTTACAGTGCTGTGTCGAGTAGTGTAAAGCTGCCTCAGGAGAAAGAAATCTTATGGGACGAAAGCTGGAGAGGGGCTTTGGGCAAGGGGAATTGCTTTAACCTGTCTGAGGGGAGACTGAGATGAGAGCTTAGGTAGAAGCTCTTCCCTGTGAGGGTGCTGAGGCGCTGGCACAGGGTGCCCAGAGAAGCTGTGGCTGCCCCATCGCTGGCAGTGTTGAAGGCCAGGTTGGACACAGGGGCTTGGAGCAAGCTGCTCCAGTGGAAGGTGTCCCTGCCCGTGGCAGGGGTTGGAGCTGGTGGAGCTTCGAGGTCCCTTCGAACCCAAATCATTCTATAATGTTGATAAAGCTAGAACAGTCATGGTTGCCTTGGCTGCACAAATGGGAGCCTACACTGTCCTTGGGCTCACACTGAAGAGAAGAGAAGCCAGGGCTCTACCACAGCTCCTTGGTCACAGCTGTAAAGGGAGGACTCAAGACAACCAAAATAATCGCCTGTTGTGCTGAGGCAGCAGAGCAGGGTCTCAGCCAGAGAGATTACGGACGGGAGAGGAGGGAAGGGGGAATAAGCCACAGAAGACAGCCACAGCCACACAGCTTCCCAGGTACGTTTGTGTGACAAGGGGTGGAGGAATAGCAGTTGCTGAAGAGAAATGAACTGGGCAAGTGTGATAAGAAATTAAGGTAAAGAGGTGCTAAGGGCAAGAAACTGCTGGAGCCAACAGTGATCAGTACAAACCCCTGCTGAATGCCCTATACTGGCAAAGCCTCAGCTGAAAAGCACAGTTGTCATTGCATGGCAGATTGTCACTGTGCTGGTGATGTCCACATTGACTGAGATCTTAAGCTTTCTTCCTACCTTTTACTAATACCATATGGCAGAGATGCAGAGCTATCACTTTGGTACTGATTTCTCCAGTTCATGTCCACAAGGATCTTGCTCCTTCGTTGGAAGGGATGGCTTGGAGGTTTAGTGGGTACAGCTTTCCATTCACAGAGGAACTCCCCGGTTATTTTTGCCACTGCAGCAAAGTCATTCAAAGTGCTTACAGAAAGTGGGTTGTCACTTTGAACAGGTGCAAGGTGAGAAATATGGCAACAATAATGAAGTGATCTTAGCTCCTAAGTGTTTACTGCAGCTTAACAGATACACAGAGTACACGCAGTATGCTTCAAGAGCACAGGGGAGCACAATTCATGTTAGAAGTAACTGTTCTGTGTTGAGAAAAACTGTATTGTAGCAGATTGTATCAGCAAAACTGTTTCCTCTGATGGGATCTCTTGTATCTGTGGAGTAGTGATGATTTTAAAGCACTGATGTGCTCAATGATAGAAGACAAGTTGCAGCTGAGTATCATACTGGTGCAAGAGTAAATCAAACTGATAAAGCACTTTCCGCATGGGAAAAACATTTTAAAGCATCATTTTGGTTTGGGAAACAGCCATGAGCTATAATTGCCATAACAACGAAATAGGGAAATGGGAAGCAAGGATCAAATTCCAGGACATGACATATTTTTCTGAAACACAGCAAATAACAAAAATAACACTTTTTCTTCAAGAAGGTGTCTTCCTATTGAGTGTGTTGTCTGAACCTGCATTATACTATTCTCACTATAGTGAGAAACTCAAATACTGATACACATTTAAATATTCAAGATGCTGCCATTTTACTTCATAATCTATAGTTTATTTGCGCTTCTGTCCCTACAGAAATTATTCTGCCATCTTGTTACTTTATTCCTTTTATGTTGCACTTTATGAGTAAAGAGTTGTCGTGGTTTAAACCTAGTTTCTACTCACCCCCTCCCCCTTTCCTTCCTCCCTGCTCCCCAGAGGGATGGGGAGGAGAATCAAAGGAGTGCAACTCCCATGGGTTGAGGTAAGAACAGTCCAGTAACTGTGGTATAACACAAATCACTGCTGCTACCACCAATAATAATAATAACAATAAGGAAATAACAAGGGAAGAGGGTACGATACCACCCACTGAAAATGAGCCCAACTGGGAAGTGTGAGTGTCCTTCTGGGGTAACTCCCCATTACCTCACTGGGCATGACATGCTGTGGTATGGAATATCTCTTTGGCTAACTTGGGTCAGGTGTCCTGTCCCTGCTTCTCCCTGGCCTCCCGTCCTCCCTGGCAGAGCATGAGACTCAGAAAGTGCATCATCAGTATAAACATTACTTAGCGACAGCTAAAAACACTGCTGTTATCAGCTATGTTTCAGGGAGAGTCAAAACATAAAAACTGCATCAGCTACTAAGAAGGAGAAAAATTGACTGCTACTGCTAAACCCAGGGCAAGAGTTGTCTCTTCATTTAGTTCCAGAAAACACTGTGTGTGTTGAGGAAAACATTTCTCTTTGGTGTTCCTTGTTTTTTTCCTTTGCAGTGAATGTTTAGTGAGTATCAGCTATTGGGGGGAGGAAGCCACAAAGACAGTTGCTTTGGTTTTTGAATGAAAAAACTTTCCCAGTGATTTTGTTTCCTTCCCATGACAATTGGTTTTGTTTCCCCTGGCAAGGTTTTTGTCATCCTTTGCAGAAGGAGCTTTAGAGGGGATGGTTTGAAAATACATCACTAAAGGTAATTATGATCATGGTTTCATTCGTAATAGGAGCTGTGCAGTGTGTTGCTGTATACCCTGGCACCTGCAGAACTGGGCAGAACAAGCTTCCTGTGTTGGACCCTACTGATTCCATGAGAGGCTGTGAGCCAAAGGTGTGAGTACAGGATGGAGGCTCAGGCAATGTTTTGTATGTATTACCAGATGGAGATGTTTATTCCTCCATTATGCCTGATTTTGCAAACACAAGTGTATTTTCCTTTCTTTCCAAAGGAACTTAACAGAGCCAGTTGCTCTTATACCACAGCATTTGAGAGCACCCTGGGGATGCTGTACCTCACATGAATACTGAATTCTTACCTACTTAGTTTCACTGAAAGGCTCAGAAAGGCAAAATAATGAGTTTAAGGAACACCATATCTAGCTGACTTCATGTTTTATCATTGTGGTTTTTTACAGCCAGAGATTCCGTGAATCATGGTCACATTCAGCAGCATCATAGCTTTGTTTTTAATTCCTAATGCCAGGTTATGTGCAGCCAATGGATGGCAATGTGCAAATGACAACACAAGGAGATCCTAACTTTATGCTATAGTATTTTGACCATCTTGGCTGAGAGCCCAGCAGGCATTAACCACTGCATACACAACTTCTTAGTGCCCTGTGGTTGGCAAGCTCATCACCCACAAACTCAATTATTTACTTTCTTCCAGTTCAAGAGAACAAGAAATGTCATAATCAAGACTGTAAAAAGACTAAAATTACAAACTACAGCTTGTAATTTGTTCACAGATGCAGCATTAACCCAGTTGCTTTATAGACCTCAGACTTCTATAGAAACCATTCATGTTTCAGCAAAGACATGATCAGTTCTGTTGATTTTCTATAGCCCAGCTGTAGTGGAGTACATTTTACAGTGACTTCAGTGTGTGCAGCTAAGTTTAGGGGTATTTTGTTACAATGGTGGGTAATAAAACCTCATTTATTCCCCACAGAGCAGTGCTCAATTAAAACAAACCCCAAACATTTAAATAAAGTATGTTAGAATATACAGGGGGGGAGATATTTAAGAAAAGTCATGTAAGAAATAGGTTGAATCCTCTGAAATACATCTACCTGTTGTTTCTGCTACATGTTTTAAATACAATCTAAACAAGTGCAGTCAGTCAAATCTTACTCTTTCTGCAATCTGGTTTTAGGTACAAGATGTAACAGAAATAACCCAAGGTGAGACCCACACCATCACTTCAGTGCTGCCAGCTTCCAAGCACAGGCAGCTCAACCTTGGCTACTTGCTCAAATCACCCTTGTGTTTGATTTGGACAGTGCTTTCCACCCCGTGAAAGGCAACGTGTTTACGGGATAAGATTTCAAGACGAGTGCTGCCAGTTTTGCTTTAAGAAGATCCCCAAAAAGCTGATTGCAAGGATTCAGGAGATAAACCGAGATAAACAGGAAGACTGATGCTGAGTGGAAAGTGTCCTGGGGAAGGAGAATCCTGAACTGCTCAGCTGTCCTGCAGGTACCCCCAGTTTTAGCTTAACAGGAGAAAAGAAAAACCTTCTTCTAATTTGATTAATGGGCATTCAAATGATAATGTGTAATGTTGTCCTCGTTGGTAGTCAAATATGGACATCAAACACTTGTGCTGGGGAACTTGCAGCCAACAAGCTTTGAGCTCTTCTCTAGAACACCACAGGCAAACAAGTCTCTTCTCTGCTTTTATTGTACAACAGAAGCTCAATTTTAAGGTCTGGAATAATTCTCAGCTAATATGTATTGGATACTTGATTGCATTTTCTTGGGTTTGTACAAGGCTGTTAATCTTATATTCTTTCATTCTTAAAACAGCTGCAGAATATCCAGGCTTTAAACCTAAAGTGGAACAAAACAAGCCCCCATAAATCTGCTTCAGAAGAACAAATGTTGCCAGTGGTAACTGAAACATCAATTATTTTACCACATATTGTTTTAGCATAAAGATATGTGTAAGGTACAGCATTCACATTCCTGAATTAGCTCTTTCAACTTCCAGGCTTACAAAATACAGAGGTTCCTTCCTTCATTCATAGCAATTGAATTGAAATAGAAGCTCCAGTACAGGAGCACATTGGCTCTGTTGGGTGCTGCAGGGTCCACTTGGGGCTGTGTCCATGAGGACAGCAGTTTAGTGTTCCATCATCTCAGTGTATGGATTTTCTATGTGCTGTGTTCATATCCCTCTCCTGTTATTTGGGGACAAAACAACAGTGAATGCTTTGTTAATACATGAACAAGTGCTTTGTCCTGACCTAAATCCAGGTTTGTCATTCTGTGGCAACTAAAAACTGAGAGGCATCAATTTAATAGATGGACTCCCCGGTGGATAAAGAACTGGCTGGATGGCCGCACGCAAAGAGTTGTGGTCAATGGCTCAGTGTCCGGCTGGAGGCCAGTGACGAGTGGTGTCCCTCAGGGATCGGTGTTGGGACCGGTCTTGTTCAACATCTTTGTCGCTTACATGGACAGTGGGATTGAGTGCACCCTCAGCAAGTTTGCTGATGACACCAAGCTGTGTGGTTCAGTGGATACGCTGGAGGGAAGGAATGCCATCCAGAGGGACCTTGACACGCTTGTGAGGTGGGCTGATGCCAACCTCATGAAGTTTAACCATGCCAAGTGCAAGATTCTACACCTGGGTTGGAGCAATCCCAGGCACAGCTACAGGTTGGGCAAAGAGGAGATTCAGAGCAGCCCTGCAGAGAAGGACTTGGGGGTGTTGGTCGATGAGAACATGAACATGAGGCACCTGCAGTGTGTGCTTGCAGCCCAGAAAGCAACCGTGTCCTGGGCTGCATCCAAAGGAGAGTGACCAGCAGGCCGAAGGAGGTGATCCTGCCCCTCTGCTCTCGTGAGACCTCACCTGGAGCATTGTGTGCAGTTCTGGTGTTCTCAACATAAAAAAGACATGGACCTGTTGGAAAAGTCCAGAGGAGGGCCATGAGGATGATCAGGGGACTGGATCATCTCCCATATGAAGACAGGCTGAGAGAGTTGGGGCTGTTCAGCCTGGGGAAGAGAAGGCTGCATGGAGACCTCATAGCAGCCTTCCAGTATCTGAAGGGAGCCTATAGGGATGCTGGGGAGGGACTCTTCATTAGGGACTGCAGTGACAGGACAAGGGGTAATGGGTTCAAACTTAAACAGGAGAGGTTTAGATTGGATATAAGGAAGAAATTCTTTCCTGTGAGGGTGGTGAGGCACTGGAATGGGTTGGCCAGGGAAGTTGTGAGTGCTCCATCCCTGGCAGTGTTCAAGGCCAGGTTGGATGAAGCATTGGATGACATGGTTTAGTGTGAGGTGTTCCTGCTTATGGCAGGGGGGTTGGAACTGGATGATCTTAAGGTCCTTTCCAACCCTAACTATTCTGTGATTCTATGATTCTAATTTCAGACAAATTTGAAAAGGATTAATACAAATCCTCCTTGTTTTGATATATGATATATTCAGTTCAGACTGCACTTTTGTTTTAGATACACAACAGATGTTTTTGGTTACAATCAGCAACTGGAACATGCAAGCTGTTGAGGCTAGAGGTAAGATACATTTAAAGATCAGTGAAGGACATTAGAACCATTTGGGTTCTAGTATTTTATCAGGACTTTTTTTCTGCTAAAAACATACCAACACAGAAATAGCTGGTGGTACTGTCATTCCAATAACCATCTTTAAGTTTCTGAATTAAACCAGTTGAAGGCACTGAATGGTTCTTGGAGCTACTGTTTTAAGCCGTCCGTAGCGTATGGAAAAGATACCTCATTTGAATTCAGTGTGTTCTTAAACCCATCAGCACTTCCTTAAACAAACAAGTCTCAGATTGTAGACCTGAGCTTTCCATCTCGAAAAGGACTTAACTGCTATGGATCTAATACACCCTTGTGGGTTTTGAAGTGCTAGAACTATCCAGAATATATGCTTTACTGTCAGACAACAAAGATAACTTAAACCAGCAGTTCCCCTACCCATGGCAGGGGGATTGGGACTAGATGGTGTTAATGTCCTTTCCAACCCAAACTTTTCTATGATTCTTAAACTTTCTGGATGAACAATCACTGTTCACCTTTTCACATGTCAGAATCGCTGTCAAATGTAACTGAAAACACTCACTTGTGAGCCCTGGCAATGGCTTTGAAGCCTGACCTCTGGGAACACTTGCGCTAGGGAAGTAAACTCACAGAACTTATGTAAAACACAAGTGTTAGAATGACATTCAGCATTAAAGTATTCAGAGAACAGGCCACAGTTTTGGTCAAGCTCTCTCAAAAGAGGTGGATGTTCTGTGTGCAAGATTTGGGACTTGGCTCTTGCATATGTGTAATTTATGTCCTTTGCTACAGAGAATTTAGATCCTTCTGCCTCCCAGAGGAGGAGTTGTGTGATCATCTGTACCTTCATTAAATGGGAGGGTGATGGTGATGGGGAGGTTTTAGTTTTCAGTAGCCTGATCCGACTGGTTTCAGGCCAGCACTATTGCTGGAGGCAGGGAATGACAAACGTGGTCACAGAAAGGACTCTTCCTCACTGGCCATGCAGCCCTATGCAGTTTTACAATCCAGGACAGTTTGATGCTGGAAACCCATCTGGCACACAAGGGAGCTTTCCCAGAGTCCCAAGCTCTCCATGAGAAGAAGCATGGAGATTCTCCATTATTCAGAAAAATCAGAGATCAGCACACCACTGTCCCTTACATAGCCACTGGCCATGAGTGACTTGCGGCCAGCTCCTGTCCTACATGCTGCTGCCTTCAGGCTGACCTGATGGAAATCACCCTTTGAAGCTTTTGGTTACTTACACTCCAGCAGTGTCGTCTGTTTGGTGTGGAGCAGTGAGGCAGAAAAGCTGCAGCAAAACACATGCTCTGCCTCTGTGTTTGATTGCGACATCTATGAAATTGTGGACTTTCCAGGAATTATGTTAGCACTGCTGTACGGTCTTTGTGGATTGCCATTAAATACCTGCCCAGCAGCACTGAAGCATCTGAATCTTGTTCCCATTTTCAGTACTTATGAAGAGTTGCTGAGCAGTACCAGGTGTTGCCTTTATACTCTCATATCATCTTGGAAAGGACAAAATTTAGTTATCACATGAACTGCTGCCTGACAGGGAACCAGCCCTCTGATAGAGGTGTAGCAAAGGCTTCTGACAGTAAGAGGATCTGTGTGTGGGCTAAAACTCACCAGCATTTTACAGTTGGCATCCAACAGTTCTTCCTGGGTTTTAGCTCATCCTCTCATAACACCACACTGTGCTTATCAGCAACCTATTAAATTCAAGTTTAAGAAATGAAAAGCAATTCTCAGTGCAAATAAACTGTGAAGGATATTTGAAAAGCAATGGAACAATTGCAAATTGTGTTTTATGAGCTTTCTTCTAGCAGTAAGTACCACACTAACAGTACAACATTTGGGACACTGGGAATATTTAAGCTTGATAGTCTAGCCTAAGGACTGCAGTTAGCTTTAATAAGACTATAAAGTCATTATCCTAAGTACTATTTAACATGGTTTCACTCGACACAAGTCAGAGACGGACAGTACTTTAACGACCCATGGATCAGCTTCTCTGGCAGTGTACACTGCCGTGCTTCCAGAGACTGAACCTGAGCAGGAATTCTCATAAATGCCTTGGGAGCAGGAAAAAAATGTGTTAATCCAATTAAGTGCAGTGTTGAACATTTCACTTTCAAACAGTAAAGCCTTACCTTAAACACTGTAAAAATCCAGCAGCTGTGATAGTGCCAAATTTGTGTTTCTCTCTCTTTAAAGATGATCTTTTGGTGATCTTAAAGGTCTTTTCCAACCTGGCGGATTCTGATTCTATGATTCTTTCATAGGCTGATTTGGTGACATGCTCTACACACAAATTAGGTGGGACTAAAGCCACAAAAGCACTTAAACAGCCCAGGGTGGCCTCAAACCACCCTCTTTGAAGAGGTTTGAAATGAAATTAGGTTATAAACTTCCAGGTTTCTCCTTGCAGAACAGCCATGATGAGAGAAGGTGCAAGTGAGAGAGTTGTACTGCAGGGGAGGGGATAGCTTGGTGCTGCTCACCAGTGCTGTCAGGCAGGAGGTTAGCTTTCCTTTGGTGTCATTTTGGTTTCCTTAGCTTCAAGACAAACATACTTCTAAATCATCAACAGAGAGAGTGCAGTGGTGACTGTGGGCTTGGGAGGGACAGGGTGAAGACTGACAGCAAGGAAGCCTTTTGCCACAAAAGAAGAGCTGAATGTGAGCTTTGCAGACCTTTGAGAAGACAAACCTCAAGCACAGGACAGGACAAAGGCCAAAGCAAGCTGCTTCAGCCTCTGAAAGGGATCCTTCTGCTTAAAATACCCCACACAATTCAGCAGCTCCTTCCTCCCCTTACTGAACTGTAGATTGAATCTGTGCAAATCATTTTACTTCCTTGCACCCATTTTGGTTCTTGCACTCTGCCTCTTCCCAGTTGCTTTGCCAGGTTGAGTATCCCATCCCCCTGTCTCCTCTTAAAATACAGCCTCTGCTTCACGAGTAGTTTGTTCCTATAGCTTCTTATAACTTGATTTTTTTTAAGCTAGCTATTGTTTAATTACTACTTTGAAGTCAATTTAGCAGAAAAAAAATCCCTATTTTAAGGTGGCTTTTTGCATCCCCACCAAGCTATTCAGCAGGGCATTCATCTAGGACACAAAACTGGGCTGAAGCTTTAGTAGTTGAATGGATCACTCCAGTAGAGATTTAATTTCCATGAAATTCCTCCATGAAAATCCACTCACTTCTCTGAGATCTGACAGACAGGCAAAGACCAGCCACTACCTTTGAATCAAGTGATTTTTTAAATGCTTCCCATCCCTCTTTGCCCTCATGTAAATATGGATTGCTGAGTCTCAAGAGTGCTCTGCTTGATTCTAAGCCACTCAGCTCTTCACAGAGTGCAAGGGGAAGGGAAAGCCAAGTGAAGCCCATGACTCCTTGATGGATAAACTTCGGGGGGTTATGTGAATTAGCCCCAAAGTGATCTGCTGCCAGGGCTGTCCTGAGGTGTCCCCACAAGGAGAGTGGCTTGGCAGTGGCAGCACCCATCATCCTGCATGCCTGCAGGGAGACTGTGCACAGAAACCTGCAGCAAGCCACTGCCTTAGCCAGAGAAGGTCCCCAGCAGCTCCATGCACCTCACCTTGTCACTCCATAGCAGCTCTGGATACCTCACCTTGTTGCTCCATGATGGATGCGGACACTTCGCCTTTTCGCCTTGTCCCTCCATAGCAGCTCTGAACACCTCACCTTGTCAGTCCACAACTGCTGCTCCAGTCACCTCGCCTTGTCAGTTTGTAATGGCTCTGGACACCATCTTGCTCCATAGCAGCTCTGGATACCTCATCACTGCATAACAGCTCCAGACACCTCTCCTTGACACTCTGTAATGCCTTCAGACATTTGGTTGCTCCATAACAGATCTGGACACCTTACCTTCTTGCCCCTGCATCTCACAGGGATTTCTTCCACTGGTGTTCTTCAGAAAACCCAAACCATTCTATGATTCTATGTTTCCTGAAATTCCACTCATAGTCCATCACCTGCATACAAATATACGGAACCATACAAGTTTTGCTAGAGAAACAAACTTCTATAAGAGCTTCAAGGGTATCTCAAAATCCTCATCACTTAATACTATATCAAGACATGAATCAAAACCTCCTGGAGTGAAAAATTCAGAGTGCATTATGATCTGAGTTACACAGGGTTATTTGTTCAGGTTTGTTTCAGTGCCCTGAACTGGGAGATGAAACCCGTTTTACCTGCTGTTAGAAAAGTAACAACTTTTATCTGGATTTACATTAAAATCCCATAAGAACAACTGCATGAGGTGAAATATATTGACACAGATGATGGTAAATGTTAGTCTGTTCCCAGAACTGGATAATCTAAGTATAATTTAAACTTTTATAAGTAGCATAAACTAGATGTGACGAAGATTTTGGGCAAAGATTTTGTATTTATGGATGAGAAAAGGTAATAACTAAGTAACTGCAGTAATAATTCAGTTAGCAGAAACCAAACCATTGGGCAGTAATGAATTCAGAGATGCTTTATTGTTTGTTGAGGTGCTCCTGTATGGTGTGAGTATGAATAAACTGAAATACAAATGCTGCAAAGAGGGTGTCTTCTCTGGTTGCCATATGCACTTCTCACTGACATTAGAGGAGGAGCAGTGTAAATCAAAGGCAGTCTGAAGTTCTGAAAGGAAAAAGGAAAAGAAAGAAAAGGAAAGGGGAAAGGAGGGGAAAGGGAAGGAAAGGAAAAGAAAGGAAAGGCGAAGGGAAAGGAAAAAAAAAAGGGGGAAGGAAAAAGGAAAGTAAAAGTGTGCTGAGTTCCAGTTCAGGAAGTGTAATAAATTAAACATTAATACTAACAGAAAGAGGTGTCAAGCCACTATTTCTGGAGAGCTCCAGATGCTCTGTGCAGCTCTGCCCTCTCTACTGCAGAGGTGAATTATATGAGTTAAAAGCAACCAGTGTGAGTTAGAATGACCTTTGTTACTGCCCACATGGAAGCAGCAGTTCTTCAGCCATGTGGTGATGCTCCTAGCTCTGTAACTGCAAAAGTTCTGATCACAGTCTCAGTCTCTGGGACTGGCAGCCTGTCCTCTTGGGCTTGCCCTAAAAATGGGCTTTCTTACATGATGTGTATTATACCTCTGAGCTACCCTGTACAGTACTTACATGATTTATCTTTATGAGAACTAAAAAGCTTTAAGGTCCCTTTCCAGCCCAAACCAGCCTGTGATTCTATATCATGGAACTGTGTGACACATTACTGTGTTTCAGCCTCAGCATTTATGTAGCCAAGGGTCTAATATACACCTTGATAGAATGGAGCACCTCCAATTTTTATCAAGCAGTGAGTGATTGGTCTATGTTGAGCAAGAGCCAAACCTGCATTCATTGGAATGTGCTTTCCTTCTCAATTCTCTCAGCTTCTTTCCTTGTATTAAATGGAAGTGCCAAATGAAGAAGAAATTAACCACTCTTAGTCCCCAGATGTATTTTTTTATTCTGTTATTAGCTTCTGCTTCTTTTATGAGATCCTACCTGAAATAATCCTTCAGGCTACTGGAGATTCGAGGCTGAGATAGGCACATGGACAGGACAAGTCAAGTTTAGGAAAACCCTGTGGTCAAACAAGATGAGATGTTTGGTAGCAGCCACTCACTGCTGCTGCTTCATTAGAAGTTAAATCCTCACTCACTAAATGTCATAGTCACCAACTGCAAAGAAAATTATCTTGCTGTGTGAGTGTCATTCTTACACTGAACCAGAGAAAATAGATCTACTATTAAATATCAGTGATTCTGATGCCAATGTATTTATTGGTGGCCACCAGTCTGGCATTAGATATAGCCCATATGTGAGCATTCCAGCAGCTGATGTATAAATGCGTTTAATTGAATTCTGGTATATTAGAAATACCTTCCATTTCTGAGGTAACAAGATATCTGAACAGTAAGAATGAAGATGTCTTCTGGACGTGGAATACTTCACAGAGTCTGTTCTTTCCAGGTGCCCTCCTTTTTCTCTTGGAAAGATCAGCAATCACACCTTGAGAATGCAGGGCTGAATTCCTTGAAAGGGGAGGGAGTGTAAGGGATCCATAAAATATCTTTAAAACACTCTCTCATCTTGTTTTTCAGGGAAGATTTTGAAGGCTTTGGCATACATTTCAGTACAAACCTCATTCATTCACAAACTGCAGTGTTTATATTGGGAAATGAATCCCCCTCTTTCTGCAAGTAAAATGTCTTTATTTTGTCCTTTTCTAAAAATAAGAAAAAGAGAAGTCTCTGCCTGCCTAGTGGGAATTTAGCTAAAAAGGGAAGATGGGCACATGCAGCAATCCACTGACAAGTGCCAGGAAGCTGTTCCAAATTAGACTGTTCCAGGTTTCTCACACATAATATCATGTTTTTCATTAGGAAACTAAACTGAGCAACAGTCGCTCAGAGATGACACACTTTTCATGGAACAGCTTACTTTACTTTGGTAAATAACTATCTTTCTCTCTTTAAAGACTCTGTTCAGCCTTACTCCTAAAGCAGGGAAGAGTCTGACACAGCACCGCAGGCTCCAGTGCATCAATAAATAAATCAGGTGTCTTCTCGCAGGCTCCAGTATCAGTAAGCAGCATTCTGCTCTGCCAGCCGGATGTAGCCTCGTGTTTGATTCCCTCCTCACCCCTCACAGCCCTATTCCAGCACTTCTTCCACTCTCCTCCACCCAGTAGCTGCTGTTGCTCTTGCTGGGACCTTGCAAATGGCATTAGGCTTCTTAAATGTGCATGTAGAGGGGAGAGCACCATCTGCTTTCTTCTTTTACAGTCCTGACTTCATCCAGAGTATGATACCATCAAGCCACAAATTCCCAAGCCTTGAAATTGAGGCTGTGTCTCCTCTTAAAGAGCTGTCTTCTATCATACACATATATAAAACCTGAAATTATGATGGGAATGTGCTGTGGGATAGACTATTGCAAATAAAACAATGCATCTAGTGTAAGTAATTCTGTTTGCACACTGAAGCACACAGAATTAAGAACTCTGCATATTTCTTTTGTGAAAAATTTTGGCTATTAAATTTCCTGTCACAAATTCAGTTTTCATGAGTCTTTTGGGAAAAGCAGAGGGTCCTGAAGAACCGTGATTTAGCTGAAAGAGTAGATAATGATTTGTTAGTGTTTCTCAGCAAAATTACATTGTAAAGCCCATTTTAAAAAAGAAAATTAATTAAACCAATTCTAATTATAGATATTGAAATAATGCTGGAATTTTGTTGCTTGGTGATCGTTTTAGGAGATAATTCTGGGATTAATTCTGTGACTTTATGAATATATATTTAATAATGTTTGGATATTCTAAAACTGTCTTTAATGATATCTTCCCTCTGGAATTGCAATCTTAACTGTAATTAAACGAAGCATGCAGCTTAAGTTCTGCCACAAAACCCACCCTCCATGCCTTAACCAACTTTCAGGTCCTTTAACTGCCTTTTTATACTGAATTTTAGGCGAGGAGGAACAAAAGGATGCACTTTTCACGACCCTGGAACCCTGTGACCACTGGGAAATCAAAAGGGTGGTGACACTAAGGAAAACTATTGTCCACAAAAATAAGCTCTTCAAGGGGCACCAGGAATGCACAATAAAATCCCAGTTTCCTTTGTGCAGCTGTTTGTGCCTATAGCTTGCATCAGCCGAAGCTCAAGAAAAGATCTAAACTAAAAAGGAATCCTGGTTTCTAAGAAAATTCCATATTCTCTAAAAACCACCCCTATGTGACATAGAAGCTTTTAAGAATTCATCATCTCTTTACAAATGAAATATGTAACCCCGAGGTGATAAAAAACCTTCAGCTGCTCTGCGGGAATCAGAGAGGGAGATTTTAAAAATGATTCCAGCAAATAGGAGCAGATGGGAAAAGAAACTGATTTGTCAGGACCAGAGGATTTAGTGCATTTGTTGCTTTCTAACTTTATTGCTACTAGAACGTAGCAGCGTGTAAGAGCTTAATTGGGGAATCAGCTCTACTTTGACCTGAAAACATTTCGAGGAAAAAGACAAAAAGTAAGAGTTCTGCTCCTCCATTCTTAATTAAGCAAAGCTGCTGTTGAGGCTCGGAGCCCTTTTGCCACTGCAGACTGCAAAACATGGGGAAATCGCAAATAGAAGCTAAAGAGAAATAAAATGAAGCGTGAGCCTTGTGTTTCAGTCTCTGAAAATAATCTGTTGTGTCAGAAACTGTTACACAAAATTTAAGCAAGTTCTTGTTGTTGAAGACTTTTTCAAAGACTTTTTCTAATTTGACTTGAAATCAGTGAAGGGAAAAAAATTCCATTGACTTTAATCAGCTTTGTATCAGCGAATCGCCTGGTCATTTGGGCAAAACATTGTCATTACATTTTCCTCTAATAAAATCAGCTAAAACTGGGCTCAGGTAAAATACAGACTTCTCTGTGTGTGCGTAAATGTTACTTAGAGATCTGCAGAGTTAAAGTCCTGTGCTAATGGAGCCAGGTCAGAAAAAGCAAAGGGGAAATCAGTTGATTTTTCTCATTTCTTGTTAAAGACTTTAAAGAAAATTAAGCAAAAACATATTTAGAGGGAAAAAAAATGCAGTCCAAAAAGCTGCAGTTTTAACAGCTACATTTATATCAGGAAAGTGGAGAAGTATTTATTTGGGTTAAGATGATTTTAAATTGTGTAATTTAACAATTAAACTGATCGTGAGAATTTATTTGTGGGGTTGATGCTAACGGTGCTGATGCATTTCATGTTACAACTGGTGCTCACCTTTGCAGAAATGTATAAACTAATAACAATTAAACTGTCCCAAAAGCGACCATTTCGAAGTTGCTAATGCATGTGCTCTTTTTTGGTTGTAGATTTCATAGTGGGAATAGATGATACCAGACTGCTAAAAGGGATTATGCAAAAGCTGGCCCGAGCAGCAGAACAAAAGCCGCAGCCTAACAGGCGTGCTCACAACTTCGTCAAAAGTCCAAAGCTACAAGCGACCTCTCGAGCCCTGAGGCACCTCATGCAGCTACAACATGCTGAAAATAAACTGTGCTTATTCCTAGGCATGTTTTCGAGCAGTTTGTGAAGTGATTTAATGTATTTCTTACAAAGCAGAGCAGAATCTTCTACGGAATTCTGTGTAATCTTGTACTTAAAGGTAACGTGAAAGGATTGAAGCGCTCTTAAAGGTTGATGTATTTTTTTCCACATTTAATCAAAACTTGATGTTACAGAGGGTCAAAAGAAGATTGCAAACACAGAAGGGGAAATTTATGCTAGAATTCGTCTTATTTTCACTGAATCTTCAATTTTCAGAGAGTTTTGTGGTTTCTGGTGAGTACAGAGAGGAGCTATTTACCTTCTAAACAAGCAAAGCACCCTCACAAAATGCAGTGAGGCCACAAGCCAGAGCATCCATCAATGTATTTTAATGCAGCCACTCCTCAGAAGGAATGTGAGAGAATAGGATCTAACAAAATGAGTAGCTCAGAAAAAACAAGAAAGCTAAACCAAAATAAACAAACTAGAAAGGCACATTGTTTTAATGCTTTATATTGCATTATGTGTGAGGTACAATCTCAGTGATACATTGCATGTTTAAATTACAGAGGTTCATGTGGAAAATTCTGCTGCAGAATCTACATTTCACTTTTATATGTGATAAATTAGCAAACACATACCTACTGAGCATACTCTTGTAATCTGCCTTTAGACCTCACCTCTTCCAAATGACACATTTCTTTTTAAGCGAAACAGCCAAAATCTAGCGCAGGGGTACATGGCACAAAATATACTTTAAGGCACTGAACAGAGATCTTCTTGCTGCCTTTTTATACAAAATTCTGGGTCCATTCTAACAAAAGGATGCACTTTGCACGACCTCAAGAGCCTGTGACCATTGGGAAATCAAAAGGGTAGTGACACTAAGGAAAACTATTGTCCAGAAAAATAAGCCTCTCCAAGGGGCACCAAGAATCCACAATAAAATCCCTGTTTCCAAGAAAATTCAGGCATTTCCATCAAAAAAGACTAGTAAGATAAATAGAATGTCCTCATAAGCCACAGATTCTTAATACAAAATGTCTAAGTCCAGGGTAAATAAAGCCCCAATGAAAACCAACATCTATGAACTCAGGCTTCTCAAGACCTGGGTCATGACCCAGTGCCATGCCACGAGGTACCACAAAAGCATTTCTAAACTGAAATGGCATGGACTTGGCTTTGCATAAAACACATTGCAGCCAGAGTTTCACTTGTGGGCAGAGCTCAGGAACTCCTACAACCATGCTCTTGCTGACAGATATGATTTGGGTGTTAAAAACTACTGCTGCCATGCTTTTTCGGTGTTTCAGCTTAGATGAGACCACACAGTGGTCTGGAGGAGACCCCAGAAGGCTGGGTGCTTTGTGGCTGTCAGCCCTTCAATTTTGAGCACTTTTTTGTTTTATCCCCAAGTTTTTTGATTAATCTGTTTTGAAACCTTAAAAGAAAAAGAACAGTAAATTCCTTTTGCTCTACATTTTGCATTTTGCTTTACAAATCTGTATTAACACTTAATTTTTCAGCTCCTTTTCTTGGACTTGATTCTCTTCACTTTCTTCTGATTTCTGCATCTCCCACTGCATGGGAGAAAACATAATTGTGGTAGATTCAATGTAGTGTTTTGTGAACAGAAAGTGTAGTGATGAGGGTGAAGTCGTTTGAAGAACATCTGGGTTTTGACGGAGCCCTACCTGTGGTATTAAACTCCCCTTTTTCGATCTCAGTCCTATAGGAGGCAGAAGTTAACAGATCTTTCACCCTCTGATGTGGCACGAAGGCATTTTTGTGCTGGAATGCCACGGTTTTGCTAGTCAGTACTGGCAAGCACAGATTGATCAGGGGAGTTTATACATATCAGTATCGTTAGTTGACAGGTACCTTTTAAAGGCTTATCCTGCAAATACCTACATGGATGAGTAACTTTACTCACCTAAATAAAGCTCCTTGTGTGTTTAGGTGTTTGCAGAACTGGCTTATGTATTTCCATGAAAATCTAAGGAAAATAATGGGTAATTTTTCTCTGAGAGTTAACAAAAGGGCAGATGGAATAGGAGGGCTTGGGAACTATATGACTTATTTATGCACTCAGTTTAGTATAAATTCTTCAGGGTTCCTGCCTCCAAGAATTTCTACCCATTGGCTTTGCTGTAAACTTTTATCCTTGGGAAAACTGGTGGGAAACGTTATGAAAGGTACAACATAACGAGTTTCCAGAGCTGAGTCACAATAAGCGGAATGTTTTCACTCAGTTTTGCAAAGCTGACAATGCTGCCATGTAAACTGCAAATGTGCCTCAGATGGTTGCATATGGCTCATGTTTAACCAGAAAATAATGAAATGTAATGACCTGCAAAGTAACCTCTTTCTTAAACATTAACTTGGTGTCTTGAGAAGTTGATTTACATGAAAAAATACCTTTCATGTGCATCAATTCCATGTTCTGTTTGGGTTAATGAACTTACACCTCAGAAGCATTGCTTTTAAAATAGACTTTATAGGTTAATTTATACAGTAGGAGTAAATATGCAAACGGAGGAAGGAGGTGTCTTCCCAGAACTGACAACTGCTAAGTTCTAGGAAAAGACAAACACAAAAGGGATGGTATTTTGCAGATCCGGTGGGGCAGGGATGGATCTCAGCCCCTCCTGCTCGAAGGCAAAGGGGGGGCAGCAGCAGGCACTGCATCTGCTGCAAGATCACTGTGGCTTCCAGCCAGTCTTCTCAGCTGGTCAGAGGAGCTTTTGCTGCTGTGCCGGCTCCCAGACTGGCACCGGATTTTGGACTGCCATCAGGCTCTGGAATGTGACTGGATTCTGGATTTCCATCAGGCTCTGGAATGCCATCAGGTTCTGGACTGCCCTCAGTCCTGGACTGCCATCAGTCAGGTTCTGGACTGCCATCGGATACTGGACTGCTGTCGCCACAGCAGAGACACTGCTACACATTCCTACTACCAGCAACCCACAATTGCAGCCACTTCCCAGCCTTTGGAGCCCAGGCTTGGGGGTCTTTTCAGCCTCTAGCCTCACCCCCAATGTCCTGCGCTCTCCCCCTGTTATTAAGCGAGCGGGTACTTTTCGGGTTTTGGGGATACTTCTCTTTTCCTTAGGCGCTGTACTTCAACCTGTTTGCAGCTTGGGGGCAGAGCCACACTGGCTGCTGCTGACAGCGAGGAAAAGCCGCTTTCTGGAGGTTTTCGCAGCTGGGACATGTTCTGGAGGGGGAATTCCACCTCCTTTCCTCGGTTAGGCACTGAGTTACCGCACTCGGATGCAGAAGGAGTTTTCCTCCTAGAAAAGAAAATATTTTTGCCCCAAACCCCCCATCTCTGCATCTTTGTGTGTGAACTCCGGTGTGCATCCATCCGCGTTCATCCTCAGCCTTACTTCTACCAGGCTGGGCTGGACCTGTGGACTTTATTACTCAAAGCAAGCACGTTTTCCCCACTGTGCTGAGATAAATTACACGTTCTCCCTCATGCTGAGGTGTGTTTACCTCCTGTCATGTTTTTCTTCTCCAGCAGAACATTCTGAGTACAGCATAACAGCATTGTTCTTTAAGTAGGTAGAAGTGTGTTAAACTACTGTTAATACATTTTATCTCCTCAATAGGGACCTGGAGCATGCCCAACACATGCACTGGAAAAAAAAGCATTGCCTCGGGATGAGAGCAAGATTCTCTGTTATGCCTCCAGCCATAGCTCCGGGTACATAGAGCAGGTTTAAGCTGGTTTTATGCCCTTCTAATCCTGAGCTGCGCTGCGTGCTGGAGCAGACATCCTGGTGTTGAGTCTGCCTGAGGTCTCCATGTGTTTTAACTGCCCTGTAAACTCAGCTCTTCCCTGAGTTCCTGAAATGCTGCTGTGAGAGGGAAAGCTGCTCTGAGCTGGACCTTCTAGTGCTGCCCAGCTCCTGCACAACTGTTTGGGAGGAAAAGCACTGAAGGGCAACTTCGACAAGCTGCATAATGAAATGCCTCCCCCAGATGGATGTAAAAACTACTTCACATTGCCCTGCTCTGAGGAGCTCAGCCTAACTGACAAGACTTTGAATATAATGGCTGCATACACTGCTTTCTGTCTAGGACATTTGCTTCTGTGCAGCTGATGCTATTGAAGACACACTGATCATCAGTGCTCTTGAAGCACAACCTGATGCTGCAGAGAAGAGGGCCTCAGGGGTTCTCTGGGTGCTGGTGTGACCCAATGAAGGACAAGCATCCTGCCAGTTGCAGGTGGGGTTATGGAGCCTGCCCCATAACGTTTTGTACATTTAACAGGCAACCTGGGAGCTCCTGCTTGCAAACAGAGAAGAATCCTGGTGTTTCCTATCACATGCAACTGTAGGAATTCAGCGTTGGGGACCAGCTGGTTTTTTGGCTGTGCATGATGTTGTAGGTACAAGTTCCCATTCCTCTGCCTCCTTTTAGAGGCTACCTGTCACAAACAATGCCCAAAGTGTCCCGAAGAGTGTATTACAAACTGGTAACAGGAATGGAAACATTGATCAGCAGGGGACAGGTAAAAGTGTTCCTTTAGCTGAGAAGGAACATCCTGCAGTAACAGGGCTCAACAAATGTTCCGTGTCACCTGTGGTCAAACAGCAACTGATTGAGTCATTTCTAAGATGTCACGTGCTGTAAGGGAAGTGTATTTTGGAGGGAGATGTCTCATCTAGAAATGACTTGAGCATATTCTTACATTTACGCAGTGAAGATATTTAATCAAGTCCTGGTTGTTCCACTGACTCAAAGGAGAAGAGTCCACCCACAGCTCCGTGAAGGACCAGGATCGAAGGCTTCCCTGCCCTTGCACATGTGGACTGGGCTGGAAAATCAGCAGGATCCCTCATCTCCACATTACCCAGAATGTACCTAAAACATCTGTAGGTTGCCTTTGCAATGTGTTTTGAGGGAAATACTGCTGCTCTGCAAGACAGAGCTTCCAGTTTGCAAACCTATACACCCTCATTTAAGCTACTCACACAGCTTTAAGGGCTTAAGCACATATTTGGATATGTGGCTTATCCAAAAATGAAGGTTTACACAAAATTGAGGCAGTTTACAACATACTGTGATTGCAAGCTGGGGGGAAAGAAAATTTGGTCAGCAATGTGACAAAAGGGGAAGTTGTGTTCTGTTATAACACTGAAAAGTGTCCTTCATAATTACTGTGCATGCATGAGGTAAAATGCCACGTAATATATACAGACAAGAACACTTATCAAAATGACAGTAATATTTGGCAAAACAGAAAACCTGTCTGTGGGAAGAATGTGGATGTTTGGACTGAAGCAGAGAAGTTGTAACACAACGAAAACCTGATGAGAAAGGCAAATAGCAAAGCACAGAGTCTTGAAGGAAGGAATTTGGGACAGGTACAATCCATGATCACAGTGAAATTGCAGAGGGATGTGTAGTGTGCATGAAGATGTGTCTAACAAGATAGCCTATCTATAGAGAATCTGAAAGGGAAAATACATGATAATATAGGAAATATCTCCAATACATCAGTTCAGCATCATATAGGGCCCTATCCTGCGAGCACAACATGGTCATATAGGCAGGCAAGTAGCTGCCTTTTCAATTAGACAGCTTACATCCAAAGATTTAACCCACCCCAAAATGGAATGAAACAGAAGGAATCAGGACTGTGACAGGAGGAGTTCATTTAATTCCCATGATACGAATGGATGTAGAAGCAATTTGCAAGATCAAACCCTCTAGAAACTGCATAAAGGAGATGCTGAGAAATTTCATTTCAGCACACTAGAAAACAACATAAATCCGAAAGAAATGAAAAGGATTGGGAAGCTAAAAGCAGAGGTTAGCGCATTTACACAGCTCCAAACTGAACCAACTATGAGAAAGAGCTTCTGTTGTCGGCATTTTGTTGTAATAAAAATGTTTATAATAGATTGTCTTTAAAAGACTGGTTTGAGGTATTAGTGTTCTTGGTTATGAGGTATTATAGTTATACTAGTGTTATTAGTGTACAGTTATAGATATACAGCACATCAGGGACACAGCGCATGTTATATTATCACAGCAATCGATACTGTGATGAAACTATTAAAATTAGCCATGAAGTCCATGCTCTTAGCATACATTTGTTTCTCATTTTCCATGTGAATTGGTCTTATTTCAGAGAGGATTTAGTGTGTTTATAAGCATGTTTTGCAGAACAAAAGGAAAGGTAACAGCTTATTTGTATCATGTATTTCTATATTCAATAGTTTCATGAGTAAATTCAATAGAAATTCCAAGGTGAAAGGCAGTTTCGAATGTTTTATTAACACAGACAAAAAAAGTGAAGTCTTTTGTAACAAACCCTCTATTATCAGTAATTTTTCATAGGGAATTACGAATACATAGCAATTATTCAGAAAATTAATCTTGATTTAAATCTTTCATTGACATTAAGGAGGAAATCGCATTGTAATCTTAAAGTATTTCTTTTTATTCTGTCAAAAGAGGAAATCATTTTCCCTGTACATGTTTTTCAGCTGAATGCTTTAAAACATAGGCAGCTCAGCAGCAGATGACAGGTAACACAGAGTTAGGTGGAAAACCCAAAGTGTGCAGGAGGCAAATGGAGGCACATCTTTAAGGAGTCCCAAAGATCTACCCAAGCAGTGAGTGTGAGCATTCACAGGAGAAGTCATCAGCCTCTGCAGGACCAGAACAACTGCAGCTAGCCATGAAAGCATTTCCTCTTAAATATTCCTTTGCATTTTGTGTTTCTTTTTAAGGCGACCTGATCTCTTTAAACATTTTCTTCCAGAAGTACAAAACATGAGGTGTAAAAGCCTCCAGACCTGGCTGTAAAACAGGGCTTTGGACACTGATTTCATGCTGCTGTTCTGCATGCTTAGCAGAAGACTTCCTTAACTTCCAACGATTCCCAGACTTTGGAGAAACAAGTTAGATTTCACACCTTTGACAGAAATCTCTCCATGAAGCAACTTATGTACTTGCGATAGTCTGATCTGAAGGAGTTATTCTCTGTGTCACAAAGATAAACCCCTCATACTTGTTCCTGATTTTAATTCCTTTTTTACATCCGGATAGCCCAGCAGAATTCACTGCACTGGGAAAGATCAAACAATTGTTCTGATTCCTGAGGCGAAAAGGAGTGGAGGAGACAGTCCAGGGCAATCCTTGGACATAGTTGTTGGTGTATGAATGCATCAGTAACCAAGAAGAGACAGAACAGAATTATCTGCAGCACTGAAAAGTGCAATGAAGGAAGCAGAAATACCTCCTTGGCATGTTCACATGCACATAATCTCAGTACAGGTAAAAAATACCCAATTCCTGCATTTCTGGCAGAAGAAAAGAGCTCTTTAATTTCACAACGAACTTGGAAAGTGATCCTCAGGAAAGCACACTTTTGGGGGTGTATCTCTGTGTGGGGATCACACCTCCCTTTAGTCTAACTACCGATGCTCCTAACCTGGAACCAAACCTCCCCACAGTGAGTACCGTGCTTTACAAGCACCACCTTACAACCCATAAATCACGGGTACCCGATCAGGCCGTCCCCACACGCAGAGCTACCGCGGGAGGAACGTCTGAGCTCTGCAGTGCCCTGGCAGGGACGAAGAAAGGATCTGGCGCTTCTTCCTTTGAGCAGTCCTTTCCTTAGCAGCTGATGTATTTGCAGACATCATCAGCCCCCTCCCCCCCC
>NDXB01004378.1:0-12383 GCA_002631895.1 Agapornis roseicollis | reverse complement strand
CAAACTTGCTGAGGGCGCACTCAATCCCACTGTCCATGTCAGCAACAAAGATGTTAAACAGGATCGGTCCCAACACCGATCCCTGAGGGACACCACTCGTCACTGTCCTCCAGCCGGGCACTGAGCCATTGACCACAACTCTTTGCGTGTGGCCATCCAGCCAGTTCTTTATCCACCGAGTGCTCCACCTATCAAATTGATGTCTCTCCAATTTAGAGACGACGATGTCATGTGGGACAGTGTTGAACGCTTTGCACAAGTCCAGGTAGGTAACGTCAACTGCTCTACCCCTGTCCATCAGTTCTGTAGCCCCATCATAGAAGGCCACCAAATTGGTCAGGCAGGATTTCCCCCTAGTGAAGCCATGCTGGCTGCCACCAAGCACCTCGTTGTTTTTCATGTGCCTTAGGTTGCCTTCCAGGAGAATCTGCTCCAAGATTTTGCCAGGCACAGAGATGAGACTGACTGCTCTGTAATTCCCCAGGTCATCCATTTTCCCCTTCTTGAAAATGGGGTTTATATTTCCCCTTTTCCAGACTTCGGGAACTTCACCTGATTGACACAGTTTTTCAAATATGATAGACAGTGTATTGAGAAAAATCAATGTTTCTGTGTGTGGTCAAAGCACTCACACATTCCTTCATGTTTCTGATTAGTTTTAAATACTTATACCACAGATCTAGACTAAAGAATCCATTTCAAGCTGTATACGGAAGTGAGAGATGTCACAGTACTTGAACAAGACATACCTCTTCGTCATTGTCAGGTCAAAACAGTGCTACATGGTAATATACTTGTGAGAGTTACTGTATTTCTTAATTACTAATATTGGACTGTGTACCCCAAATTGATTGCTTCTCCACCAAATCTATAGCACCTAGCTCCTTGCTGCAGCAGTAGACAATTATAAATGGGGGCCCAAGAAATCAAAGGCTCAGATGACAGAGCTTAAAGGGAGAAAATCTAGGGATCGGATAAGTTCTTAGCTGAAATTTGCCACAACTACTAGGCCCCAGACTGCAGGCCAGGAACATTATGGTCCTGAAATCATGATGTTTTCTCCAGCTGAGCCTGAATCACTCCAGGCTGTTTTGCAAACACCCTGGAATGTGATGGAAGGAACATGCATCAGGATAGGAGGACCACAGCCCTCTGGGAACCAGGGCAGGGCAGAACACATCCTCAGACTCATATCTTGTGCTTCTGGGGTACACTCTCAGTATGCTGTCAATTGCAATGGTACTTTTCAGCCTGTTCTCAAAGATACCCAGCTGCAGGGCTTCTCACTGGCAGCAATCCCTCATGAACTCCAAACCGCGTTATTAGCCACTGACTCTCAGAGAGCTTTCACAGCGGCTTGTGTAAGCCCTCAGGTCCAGTTCCATGCTCTGTTTTCTAATCCTGATTTTTTCTGAATTTTTAAAGCCAGCTTTTCATCATCTTTAGCTCTTCTAAACAACAACCTTAAAATATCTGTGTTGGTTTTTGTAAGAACTAGATGTGTGCAGTACTTTCGACCTGTGAGACCCAGAAAAGCTTGCAGCTCAGAAAACTAGTCCAAAAGATGGCAAAAAAAAATCAGGCACCACTGGCTGAAAAGCTTTCCAACAGATAGACATCTTTGCAAAATGATAGGCAACTTTGGAAAGTGTCTTTGCTCCCTTTTTGGAGAAGGGAAGCAATACCCTTGTTTCTGTCTCTAAGTTTAGCATCACAGTGATAGAAAGAACATTAGAATGGGTTTGTTTTTTTTCCCTATCATTACAGCAGGATGCTCTCACCAGCACACTCAGGTTTATGAACTGTGCAGAAATTGGTCTTTAGCAACTGCTCTACATTTTGTCCTTCCAGTTGAAAACTTGGAATGAAATCTTGACAGTGCTCTGCATCTGTGTTCAGCAATGGAGAAAAGTAAAAAGCTATGGAACTCAGACCTACACAAAATCACCCACTACTGCTTTTTGGGTTGCGCTGTGATTTTTGTGACTGCTCTGCTATGCCATTTTCTGTGTAGAGTTTTCTTTTCAACAGTGTTAACAATTGGCCCAGGGCTAGATATTATCTTTGGAACATTAACTCATGTTTTGCATCTTATGCAGTGCCAAAAAAGGGGGAAAATAATCTGCTTATTTGAAATCCTAGATAAAAAATGCTGAGATTTGAAATGGCTAAACTTCATAGCAGACCCTCTACAAGAACCAGCTGTACTTGACCTGTGCTACCTAGTGAACAACCTTCTGTCTGTATCATGCTATGAAGTATAATACGTGATGTAGCATGACCTGCATCTGGCTGATCAGAAACTGGTGGTTTTGTGACAGGCCATAAATAATCCTGTCCCCATATATTTGTAGACATACTGGAATTTAATTCATTTATTCACAAAATTTTATTAGCTTAGTTAGCAAAACCAATTACAGTCATAGGATTTGTTGGTTGTACTACGTAAAGGCTCAAAGCAAAGCTTCTGTCCTGAAGCTTTGGAAATCTGGGGATAGAAAGGGGAAAAAACCCCCATAAATTTGGAAAATGATCCTACCTCTGAGATCATCTCCTATTCTGTGTAAAAAGAAAGGCCATGTTTACTCCTGCTGACAGCAGAAAGGCAAGCTGCAAAGATACTATAGGTAAAAGAACAAAGCTGGTAGTGCCCTGGAGGCTTACTAGCAAAGGAGTTATCTATAGAGGCTATACTTATGTATATGAAGTTGACTGGAAGAAGGGGGTAGTTAGAACAAATGTCTCTGACATCTTAAACTATGTGCCATTTGGTGTTACTGGTATCACAGCTCAGCTTGTGCCTGAATGCTGGTATAATGCAGAACCTGGGCACCATTTTTGTATCCTTTCCCTTGGAAACGTTCAGGGCTCGACTGACACTTGTTCCAGGGGAACAGCATAACAAGTGCATTTCTCCCGGTCTGCTGTGTGCATCAGGAGGAAAACCTGTCTGTGCAGGATGCAACTGACACCTGATTCCTGTGTGGTATTGATCCTGCAGCCCATTTCCTCTCTGTAAGCTCACAGCCATTTACACAAATATACAAGTATATGTAAGTGTAGCAGTGCTTCTCCATCTTGCTTGAGCTAGGGACAACAGCAGCAGCAAGCTGGCAGTAGGCTTGCTGAGTATTTGCCATCCAGCTGGTTCTTTCTCAGGTGTTAGGGACCTTCTCAGATCCCACTCAGGTGATGGGCAGGGAACAAAACAGGGCAACTGGAGGAGCTGAGCTCCCACATGTAGAGTGAAGGTGGGAGATGACCTGTGAAGGTCCTTTCTTGATGCCACTTCTCTTTCTTTAGGGAGGTGAGGTCCTCTATGAGGCCTCTTCTGAGAAATTTTTCAGGGTGTATATGAGGTGACAGCTTCTGTCTTCCAGTAAGGAATGGGATGCCTTGGGTATAGAGAGGCTGATGTATGATGCCAGAGTGCTTGTATGCATGAAGCAAGCAACGTTTAACTGCTTTTAGAGTTGCTTTGTTGTGTTTAGTTTTTTAGTTAAGTTTCCCTAGAATAAGAGATACCAGGCGAGGACATACCATCTTCTGCCTGCAACTCATTTTCAGATGCCAGGATGCCCTAAGTTGCTGGGATACCCAGGAGGACAGGCTTACAGTGAGGTGGGAGAAAAGCATCTTCCTAGTGCTCCAAACTGTTAGCATTCAGAAACTGTTCCTGATCTCCCTGTAAACTGTTTGTGTATGTGCTGTGGGGAAGATTTCCCCTGTTCCCTTCCAGCTTTATAATCCTCTGGGCCTGAAAAAAGTCACAGGATAGGACAGGTGAGACACCTCCCCAAAAGACAGTATTTATCCCAGGTAGTAAAGTGGCAGTTGTAGTTAAGGAGAGAGGATGTCCTTCTTTTGCAGGGACATCAGTTTGGCACCTCTCCATCTTCTATCCCTGACTGCCTTTCCTCTGCAGCCAGAGTCAGTTGCTGTACCCCAAAGAACATGTTGCCATTATAGAATGTTCTTCTAGTGACAGCATTTCCTCAATAAACCCCCTCCAGAGCAGGCTTAGCCCAGGTTGCCCTGCCATGGTCTTGCCCTGGCTTCTCTGCATGAGTTGCGTTGGAGTTGACAGGTTTTGGGTTGTGTTTTTTCCCAACACCATCTCCCTCTTCACAACTGAATTCAAGGGCAGATCTACTGACTTGCTTCAGCCACTGAAGATGTGGCAGGGCTGCCTTGGAGAGTGGGTTGGTGCCTACATGCCTGGTAAGACACATGGCCTCAGGCTCGCTGCTACTTCAAGCCCCCTGGAGCTGCTGCCATCCCTGCCTTTCAGACTTTGGACTGAGCAACTACAATCAGCAGACTGTGAATGACTCAAATTGTCTTCATCATCAGATGTTGAATCTTCCCCTTCCAGCTTCTAGGAAGGGGGAAGAGACTGATTTATTCTCTTTGTTGGGGTGGCAGAGGGCAGAAACAAACTGTAAAAAGAAATAACATATTCTCTAACAGTATTCAAATCCTGAGGCTCAATGCATGCAATCTACCCTTCCAGGATTTCAGCCCTTTCATGAGTGACATTTTTGTTTGCATCCAAATGCAAATAAAGTGTGCACCATTTAACTTTCTGAGGGAACTGTGCTTTTCACAGGTTAATGATAAACTGGTTGCAGAAAACTACTGTAGCTGTGCGTGTGGTTGTATCTCTGCTTTCCAGAGAGGTCAGACTGCTCATCTTTGTCATTATGTTCCTTGCTGCAAACTTCTTGGGGAGATTGTTTTCTTGGCTGAAGAAGTGGCAGAAGGGGAAAGGAGAGAGAAGTCCATTTCCTGAAAAGACACCCCCCCTCCCCCTCCCCCCCCACTGGATGCTGCAGTCCTGAGTGAAGGACAGTGGAACTGAATGTATCCTTGGCAAGTTTGCTGATGACACCAAGCTGTGTGGTGGATGGAAGGGGAGGCATCCAGAGGGACCTTGACACAGTTGAGAGGTGGCCAACGCCAACCTCACGCAAGGTCCTACACCTGGGTCAGGGCAATCCCAGGCACAGCTACAGCTTGGGCAGAAAAGAGATTCAGAACAGCCTGAGCAGAAGGCCTTGGTGGTGTTCGCTGATGAGAAACTGAACATGAGCTGGCTTCAGTGTGTGCTTGCAGCAAAGAAAGCCAACTGTACCCTGGGCTGCATCAAAAGGAGCGTGACCAGCAGGTCAAGGGAGGTGATCCTGCCCCTCTACTCCAATCTGGGGAGACCCCACATGGAGTAGTGTGTTCATCTCTGGGCCACCCAATATCAGATGGGCGTCTCTTTGCATGGGCAGGACCTGCATGGCAGCAGCCCCGTACTGGCGAGCTATATGGAGCTGTGCAGCAGCTTCCTCTGATGCTGCAAAGATTTACTAAATAAACCCAAATGTTTCTGGTGTCTCCCCTTCCCATTGTTTGTGCTGTGTGTGTGAGTGTGTTTGAAGAAGTTGTAAGCTATTTCAGCCTTCTACAGTGAAGTTAATGAGCCTCTTTGCTAATAAGAAAGCTGGTGAGGGACTTTCTGCAAGGGCATATAGTGTTAGGACTAGGGGAAAAGGCTTTAAACTAGAAGAGTGTAGACTGAAATTAGACATTGGGAAGAAATTTTTTTCCCATGAGGGTAGTGAGGCACTGGCACGGGTTGCCCAGAGAAGCTGTGAATACCCCATCTCTGGAATCGTTCGAGGCCAAGTTGAACAGGGCTTTGAGCAACCCAGTCTACTGCTGCATGGGGGGTCTAGTGTCCTCTGTTGCAGGGGGATTGGAACTAGATGAAGTCTAAAGTACCTTCCAACACAAACCATTGAACGATTGTATGAATGGTTTTATTACTAATATTCCCTTTTATGATGATGATGATGATTAGAGGTATCAACATTTTTACTGGGCATGGTGCAAAGATAATAAATTGTGTCTCCCCACCCCTCAGATTATCTAACAACAGTCTGATGTCAGCAAATCTGAAACCATCAAATGGCTGGGAATTCATGCAGATCACTGATCACTCCCTCCTCACATGCTTGAGCCTTTAACTTGGTCTCCTATGCAGTGTCTTCCTTTTCCTTTAAGAAACAGAGCAAATCAGAGGTCTACATCATGACCTAGGATGTAGTCCCATTGGACCTTAGACTCTTGGGAAAATTCGAGGGGAGCATAGCCTGGTCTCTGGAATACTTGCAGCATGCAAGTATGTGCCCAGCACCTCACCCCCTTCATGCCCAGGCTGTGGCGTGCTTCCTGCAGCAATTCCTCTACCATCAGTGGCAGGAGCAAGGCAGAAAGAGAAATGCAGAGGGGACATATTGCCCCACAGCAAGTGACACACCATGAGACTCACAGAGCCACAGCTGCTCCGTGCTGCACAGGCCATGAGCATGTTTTGTGTGGTGTCTCTGGGTTTAAGCCAGAGTGCTCATCAGGAGAAATTCACCCTTAGGATAACACCCTACATGGGACGTTACCAACCCGCCTCCCCTCCTTGAAGAGCAGTTTCAGCATGTCTCACTCTGATCTCTCTGCTGTCCGCTTTATCCGCAGTTTGCTGCACTTGACGGGAACAGTTCAATCAGTTTTGGATTGGACCTGCGTCAGCCGGATTCAGCAAAGCCTGCCAGTGGAAGCGGGATCTGCCAGCAAACCAGTGGCGCCCTCTCCTGCCTTATCCTTCCTTTTCAGTTTGCAGCCAAGTCGTCGCTGCCTTTACAGGGTTTTGTTAAACAAAAATACCTCCTTCTTCCTCCAACCCCAGGAAAGCAAAACTCAGCTCATCCTTCTGGAGACCTCTTCACCCACAGCAGTTTGCCAGCCAGGACTCTTACATAAGGCTTGGCATTTCCCCCCTTCTGCTTCTCATTTCCATCTAACACTGAATACAGAACAGTCTGCAGTGAGAAAAAACATGCATATTACTCTGCATGTGATTCCTCCACAAGGTACCTCTCTGTATAAGTAGAGACTTTAATCAGTCATTTGTCCTTCATAACCCCAGCAGCAAATGCTGTCCATAAGGTTGTCTAATATTGTGAGTAATGCCACAATAAGAGGCTATTGCTTCGTAAATTTAAACAAACTTAAACTTCGTGAAGCTTAAGAGATGTCAGTATCTGTAACATGCTACTAGGGGCTGTGGTTCCAGTAGCAAATGATGAAGTCCAAAAAAACTGCAGGCTTGAGATCATGGGAAATACAAGGATCTCTGACCTTGTGTAGTCTTGCACAATTTTTCTGCCAGCTGATCTACATTAATGAACAGCAAAAGGGGAAGAGGTTGGTTGGCAAAGGGTAAAGTCAGGATGCATTCAGATCTGCCCATGCCCTTGCTCTGAAGTCTGATGGTGTTGCTTGAGCCTTTCAATTCCTTCTGTTTTCCTTTGGCAGCCACTGCAGCCCAGCCCTGAGGGAAAGACCTTGCTAACTGAGCTGGAATGTGGTTTTATTGCTTGATGCTGACTCAGTAGTTTACAAGGGTGAATTCCAGACCTCATCTACCTGCTAACATTTGCTTAGATGTCTGAGGAGTCAGAGCATGGAGGCAGACCACCTGTCACCCCCAAATCAGAAGAAATACTTGGGAAATTCCCTTGCAAACAGAAATGTTCATAGGCTAGGGGTCAAATCTTGGACTCTTTTACACTTAAATATTCCCATACGGACTGGCACTGGCAGGAACTGGCAACCTCTAGGGCATACAGATATGCTGCATTACAAATCTTCATGCATGGCCATGCATGAAGATTTACAGAGTCAGGAAGAAACAGCTGGAAAAAGAAGCACCAGGTTTTAATGATATATGTACTAACTTCCATTGGATCAGAAATAAAAACCTGTGGGTGGCTCCTCTCAGGTGACCTAGCTTCCTATGGTAAAACAGTCACTTCCCCTGCCAGCTTTCAGCAAGGGTTTAGTTCCCTTCAGCAAAGCAAGGCCACACAACCCAGTGTCACCCACAGCGTGAAGCAGCCCCAGGGACCGCCAGAGGCATCAGAACACAAGCTGCAAGGACAGAGTAATTCTTTATGAGAGCACAACAAGATTTGTGTGTCTGCTGGGTTTGGGGTTTTTAGCCCTGTTATAACACTGTGAACCCAAAGAATTGTCAAGGAGTGGGGTGGCTACCATTTTTTTCTAACACAGGTCTTGGATGACCAAAAGGAAGAATGTAGACCTGTTGGAGTGAGTTCTGAGGAGGACCACAAAGATAATCAGAGAGCTGGAGCACTTTTCCTATGGAGACAGGCTAAGAAAGTTGGGCTTGGTTAGCTGGGAAGACTGTATAGCAGTCTTCTAGTACCTAAAGGGGCCTGCATGAAAGCTGGAGAAAGGCTTTTTACAAGGACAAGTAGGGATAGGACAAGGGGGACTGGCTTTAAACAGAAAAAGGCTAGATTTAGGAAGAAGTTCTTTACTATGAGGGTGCTGAGGTGCTGGCAGAGGTTGCCCAGGGAAGCTGTGGATGCCCCACCCCTGGTAGAGTTCAAGGCCAGGCTGACTGGGCTTTGAGCAACCTGATCTAATGGAAGGTGTTCCTGCCCCTGGCAGGNGAGGGTGCTGAGGTGCTGGCAGAGGTTGCCCAGGGAAGCTGTGGATGCCCCACCCCTGGTAGAGTTCAAGGCCAGGCTGACTGGGCTTTGAGCAACCTGATCTAATGGAAGGTGTTCCTGCCCCTGGCAGGGGGTTGGAACTGGATGAGCTTTAAGGTCCCTTCCAACCCAAACCATTCTGTGATTCTGTGAATTACAGATCAATTCACTTTGTGTGCTCCACCTGCTAAAGTTGGATTTAGAGTGCAATGAAAGGCTTAGCTGAGCTGTCACTTGATGGTGAAGAAGGACTGGTGCCCTTAGTCTGTGGTTGTGGGACAACTTGGTTGGAAGAAGGTGTTCTACTAGCCCAGTGAGAGTCTGGCTAGTCAAGAATTGATTTTAACCTTCTGATGCCTCAAGGGGGAATGTGATCATAAGCATCATATGTGCTAGTTCAATGTTAAGCATCTTGAAATACAAAGCTTTCTTGTTTTCTTTCCCTAAAAATATAGCTCTCTTCTGATTACTGTAGGCCACAGGATGCTCTTGTTCTTAAACTTTTTTATAGCATCATAAGAATTATAAGTCTGTATTATTACTAGTGAAAGCTCAGGTACCCAAATCATCACTAGGAGGCTGGAAACCCACAACCCAAAGCCCTACTGCAAGACTGCAAAATAGCCAGAGTTGACAATGCTGCAGATAAGTCAAGCTCAAAGCATCAGAATTAATTTCCAAAAGGTCATCTCTCCTAAAGAGTCCTGCTTCTCTGATGAGGATGATCTTGATTAACAATGTAGAGCTATGTGAGAAGGTAAATTCAGCAGCAATTCCTAGAGACCATTCAATAAAGCAACTAATGCTGTTTTCCCCTGAGGTTTGTATTTATCCTGGCAGTGCTGTGATGAGACAGAAGAAAAGCCAGGTAAGATGGGTGGTTCTGGTGACTCCTAGATCATCATGCATATTGTGCGGCTTTCTTTCTGTCTCAAAATGGATATATGCTTTGTGCTTCCTCTTGTTCATTGGGGTACTGCCAAGATCCTTCCTCCTTATTGTCTTGGCTCATAGGAACTCAGCATCAGAGAATATAACTTTACTTTCCCAGACACCCCAGCTGTGTTGCAAGGTAGGACTATAAATTTCAGTTCCTGGGGAAGGCAGAGCAACAAATATGTAGCTGAGGATCAAAAAGAAGTGCTTGGATTGGAACCTCTTTTGTGTCAGGTTTGTGGCTGCTTTACCAGGGAGAAACAATCAGCTCAAATGAAACTTAACATGAACCAAAAAGAAAAGAACAGCTTGACAACAGTAACTCTTGGCAAAATGAAACCAGTTTGAAAGCCCAGCTGCAAAAAATATGGCTAATCACAATTTCCATTCTCATGTGATGAGTAATGTCTCCTGGCACCTAGCAAGCAGTCAACTCGAAGCTAGCAGAAGATGGGAAGGATGCTGAATAATTCTGTGTTTTGCAGCGACATCAGCGGGTGATCATTCTAGAGGCTGAAAGCAGGCAGCAGCCTCCTGAGATGCCTGACAACAATAACTGATCCTTCTGGTACTCCAAGGGTGGCCGACTGTGTAGCTGGTTTTGGCAATTCCTGAACCGGTGTAGTGGGTATAAACTATACCATTTCCCAGATCAGTTGAGCCTCTGAAGTGAGATAAACTCTGAAGCCCACCTGCTGCTCCCACAAACACCAAAGGGAAGGTACATCACTGAGTAAGCACAAGACCTGAACAATACCTTTCTCTGTGGAAGATACTCTGGCTCTTTTACAGGCTTTAGCCCTTTCAAAGGAAGGCTGCAAGCTATGGTTGTGATCCATAAATGTAGTTATTTCTTTGAAGGGTGCTAGCCCTCCCTTGTGGGAACTCCAGCTGTCACTTCCCCTTCTGCTTTCTAGTGTATTAAAAACAGATATTGTGATGTAATATAGGTAAGTTAAAAACTACTAAAAATGGGGTTTGATCTATTAAAAATCTAGGGAGTTTTACATAGCATTTTGGGTAACTGTGTGAACTATATGAAGTACTGTCTAACTTGTTTGGTCTGATGAAGGTTTGATGTGGTTTGAAAGATGTAGTGAAAAGCAGTTGCTGCACTTAGTCATTAATGAATGGAGGGCCATATATCTCACTCATTAAGCTCATATGCCAGCAATGACAGTTTTTTTCTGTGTGTTGTATTCTCACTCAATGCATTGTGCAACCACTCAGGGTTTAGAAGGACTGCACCAGTACCTTATTAATTCAAATAGCATGATGCCAGCCTCAGATCAAGGGGAAGTAGGGGCCTCATAAAGTGTCAGTGGTTTCTATCCACTGTTTTCTATGCCAACAGCTGTGAACATTTCATCTGGACAGGTTTTCCTTTCCTGATGGATGCATTTTTTTCTGTGCCTTCGCAATATCAGGAATACTGAGTCCTATCTTATTTCTCACTGTTGAAGGAATACTTCTAAATTAACAAAGAGGTGTCTAACGTATGGATATGATTCATGCCTCTAAATATGATTGCCAGTTGTCAGCTCTGAATAATTTCCAGGTTCTTTTTCCTGCGCTCCCCCTTTGTACATCTCCTTAGGATACACAAACCTTTGATATGAACTCCCAAGCCACCTGCTCCTTCCTCACCTTCTGCTCTTTCTCTCTTGGCATGAAATCTCTGGCTAAGGTTACTGGCCCAAAGGACCTAACAGCTGCTGAACTGGGTTATTATCCGCAAAGAAAGGAGCCAGGGAAATACGGAGACCAATAACTTAGCTCTATTTTTTAATCCTACAGGCAAGGAAAATTCATGAGAGTAAAAGGCAAGAAATGAAGCTTTGTTTGTATTGTCAGCTTTGTGATCTGTCTTCCCTCAAGAATGATCAACCTATGTGGCTTCTGCCAGCCCAAAGCTAATTCTTAGTAACCAATAAAGTAAGTTTTTTCCTCTATACCAACAGAGAGCTCCTGTTAACTCAACCCAAAACTGTATTAGCTGGTTTTGCTAAGTCTTTTGCAAGGCTCCATATTTCTGTGTTCAGCTTGTGTTTTACAACATTCACCATATCCCTATCCAAGACATAGCCTGTGCTTTTCTCTTCTCCACACCACTCTTGTCAGCTTGGAATAAAACTCTTATTTCTTGGTGTTCATCCTTTCACAGGGTTATATTAAAAAGTACTTTGATTGAATGGGCCTGTGGCCAAGTAATACAGCCCATGCCATACGACTGATGGTGGTAGATACTCATCTGTAACCTTTAAGGAGTTTTGCAGGAGTTGAACCACCTGGAAGTATTGAGCTGTCCTTAGGCATAGTTGTCAGACAGTACAGTGTGATTGTTATTTGCATCCTTTTCTTCTCTCTATCCTCTTTCTTCTTACAAAAGAACAGATTTAGCCTGAGTACCATACTCGACCCATGAGACCTGGTGGACTTTGGTGTAAGAATATTTTGTAAGGACCCATACAACAGCTCCTGCTTAAACTCTTCTTTCCTCTCATGATGGAACATTCTTACTTCTCCCTTCAGTGCTTTCCCTCTCTCCTCTATGAAACACCCTTCAAGCAAACAAATTGGCTTTGCTGAAGAGCAGGCCTGGGTCATAGACTCATAGAATCATAGAACAGTTAGGGTTGGAAAGGACCTTAAGATCATCTAGTTCCAACCCCCATGCAATAAGCAGGGACACCCCACACTAAACTATGTCACCCAAGGCTCTGTCCAACCTGGTCTTAAACACTGCCAGGGATGGAGCACTCACAGCTTCCTTAGGAAACCCATTCCAGTGCCTCACCACCCTAACAGGAAAGAATTTCCTGGGAGATGCTCCAGTCCCCTGATCATCCTCGTGGCCTCCTCCGGACTTGTTCCAACAGCTCC
>NDXB01004377.1:110031-144492 GCA_002631895.1 Agapornis roseicollis | reverse complement strand
AAGGGGGGTTGAGTGAGTGAACAAGCTGCCTGGTTGGCTAGGTTTAAACCACGACAGACACCAAGTTTTAAAACAGTTATCAACAATGTTCATATTTTGTCTCGAGATTTGTGCAAAAGCTGGGTCTGCTTTTCACAACCTTTCTTTCTTTAGAAAGCCCTAGACAGGTTAGATGAATTGCTGCTTCTAGGAAAAGCAAAGTGATTGATAGTGGTTGTTATCTCTCACTTGATCTTGTAGAGCTCAATCGGCCTTTTTATTTTATCAGAGACATAAGGAAGGGCTTCATGCCCAAAGTGACTCAGATGTTACTCCCCCCAGAAGCACAGGGAAACTTGTAAGGAGGAACTCTTGGTTTGGATCCTCCTCTTAACTTGGGTAACTCATATGTAAAACCAGCAAAAACAAGGCACGTATGTAAAAATTGCATTCCTGAGAGAGTGGAGGTTCTGGAACTAAGAACTGTAAAAGGGCTGTTCAAGCAACAGAAAATGAGAAGAAGTCTCCAGACAGGGGTAAATAACAAACTTAAAGGTCAGCCTCCTTTTAGCAGATCCTCTGACTTTCCTGACAACCACCCATCCTCATTAAGCAGAAGCAACAGGATTGACAAACTGTATGAGCTCCGAGTGCCCTGGGAAGAGGCAGCCGGAGGAAGTATTCAGCCACATGGGAGGCTGGGGGGGTGGGTTCACACCCTGGATGGCCCAGGCTGTTGCTGGTCTCCTTGGCTGTGATTTCTGACTAATGCATGGTCCTGTGGGTAAACTCAGAATACACCTTAAGAGAATGGAGTGATTCAAGCCAGGGCCAAAACTCATGGGAAATGAGAAGAAAGATAGAAGGCTATTGCCAAAGACTTAAACAGAGCTTCCTTATGTATCAGCAGGAAATGGGTGCCAACAAAGCAAAGGGCAATCAAGAGATAGCTTTGTCTCTGACAAGCTCCATTCTTGACAGGCTTTGACTCTGATCATTTGACATTTTAAAGAGCTTTTAGTTATTTCAGGTAAGGGAGGTTATGCAATGCAATTATAGAAAGCAGCTGGAAGAGGCCTGCATACCAGATAAAAACTTGTCAAGCAAGAGACAGGTAAACCAAAAGCTTTGTGCACATTTTGAGGCAAAGAACAGGAGCACTTTTTGGGTTGTGCTTATGCCCCAGGACTGAGCACAGGGAATCAGTTTTCTGGAGGAGTTGTGAAAACACAGGAGCAAAAGCCAGAGTAACGCTGAGCCTAGGGAAATGTGGACAATGGCTTCACACTGTGAGTATGATAGAAATAACAAGATACTACTCAAAATGAAACTGAAAAACACAGGCCACATACAGCTCAATGTCACGGCACTGCAGCAGCTGGTGGCTTCCTGGGACGGGCACCAGGATTGTTGGATGCTCCCTGGATGCATCATGACAGGGCCAAGCAGCCAGAGGCTGTCCCACTTCCCCAGCCAGGAACAGGGCAGCCTGGGAGAACCATGACAGCCCTGTGCAGCTCCCCAGCAATGGGTCAAGGCTGGGCTGGGATGTGTGGGATCAGGGTCAGGCCCCATGGTGGGAACCAGGGTCAGACAGAGCAAGGCCTGATAGCATGTTCAGGGCCCTGATGCTCAGTGAAATCATACAAAATTCAAGAAAATGAGAAGCCCTACCACACATGAAGTCACTATGCTTTGTGTTTTAACTAAAACACAACCTAAGACAAGGACCAGAACTTGGGGTGGTGGGGAATCTCTACAACAGATCATAAACATATTGGAAGAAGTAGTGATGGATGTCCAGCATGGACATCACAGGGCTACCTGTACCCAGTGAAACGTTCTCCACAAAGCAATTGTGGAGTAACAGAAGATTAACATCAGTAACAGAAGCTGACCATTTGGGAAAAAAAGGCATATTTTCTAGTTTCAAATGTCACCACAAACACAAACAAATGGAGTGTCAGGAAAAACAGCCTGATCTACTGTGTTGACACTCTGAAGGGAGGAAACAGTAGCCTGCCATGAAGGTGGTGGTAGTCAGGGCTGGGGAGTGTTTTCTTTTAGCTCTAACATCAGTGGGAAAACAAGAACAGCATTACTATATTTTCCATTTCCAGCTTTGAGAAATAGGCAGGACTAACAGAAAGCGAGCCCTTATCCATCATCAATACTCATTTCTTACATTTGCTTTTTCATAGTGGAAGTCAGTGCTACCAGCTATTGTGGACTTCCACACAGTTCTCATCTCCAGATGATCACAATAGGAGCAAAAGCTGCTAGCAATTTTTAGCCTACTGCTAACTAATTGAGCCCTAAGGCAGCAAACAAAACTCTGGGTAATTTTTCCCCACATCTGCATGGATGACTGACTCTTGGGAGGTTCCAGGTTTTTGCCCTTTATAAATATGAACCACTTGGTACTTAAAAGACTTTTCTGTATTGAAGATCATTGCTTTCAAAAAGCTTTACAATATCCAGTATTTCTGCACAACTGCCTAGAAGAGGATCTAGGTATTACTCCACTCTCCTCACGTTAATGGTGACTACCTGTTGCAAGGCATTTTTCTTTGAAGGAATCAGGGGATCTTTCACTTCCACAGAGTATGGGTCAGGCTCATACACAGACAAACATAGGAAAAGGAGAGAGAGAGGAAAGAAGAAGGATTTATAAAAGGACATTTGAGAGATTTACTGTCTTCAGTCTATCAGTGAGATGATAATAGCACTGCCCCCATCCCAGATTCCCCTGCAAACACATACTGGTTTTGTAATTACACTTGCCTTTAAAATTATTGTTCCTTCTTCATTGTTATGGGAAAAATTCACTTAAGCAACAAGGGAGCCATCTGACAGTACATCAGGGAAAGAGTGAAATTATTCCAGGCAAAAGTGCTTTGAAATACACAAAAGGAGTGTAATAAAAGAATTACAATCTCTTGGATAATCTGTAACATTAACAGGCACAGTCATGCAGACAGAAGTGTGAATTTTTTTTATCTGGCAACACTCATCGGACTATCCAAGACCCTAAATTACCTCCTTAACCCACATACAAAATACTGTTTTCATTAAAATAAGCTATTACCTAACATTTTTCTTTTTCTCTTCACCTTATCATATTCCTTTTTTACTTAAGGGCTAAGCATGCCGCTTGTTCTTTACAGAGACAAACTAATTGATCTAACAACTGAAATCTCTGCAAATGCAACACAGCTGGTGTGCTATTTCTCTCATTTAATTCAATCAATTCAGAACAGTTTGATTTGTTTTAATTTCTGTTTTTGTTTTTTAAAAAACATATCTGGGATGTTTTAATGAGACTGTCACAGTACTGGCATCATACTGTAAGGGTGAACTTCATCTGAGTCCTGAGTGATTCTAAGAGCACAGTGATACAATGCTACACCCCAAAGCAGGCTTTTCTAAATTAGGTCTTGAAAAACATTCCCCTGGACTTCCAACTTTCAAGAATTGGAGGTGGATATGTGTGCTTTGGATTTACAAATGAATCAGTCTAAATCCAATTATTCTGTTACTAAAGGCAATAAGAAGGCAACCAGTGAAAATGCAGTAGTCACAAGCAAGCAGGCTTTACAATTTTAATTGGAGGTTGACTGACAGAGGAAATACATTGCTGGAGAATTCACAAGGATGTGATTAATGCAAGACTTTCAGTAGATTCATCATGTGATAGACCCTGATGAGAAAAAGCAGTAGGTGGGAAGGGGTATGTTGAATACAGTGAAGAAAAAGAGGAAATGCAGCCCAGCATTAACCAGTATCACTTTCTTTGATTTCATTTTAACAAGCTGGACATAAAAATCCTTTTCAGAGCACATAGCTTTGTATAGCAACCACTCACATATTAGGTGCTAGCCTGTGACGATCTCACTCACTTATGTAATGACAATTAAGTTGCTGTGCTAAATGACTGCTGCTGATTAAATGCCATAGTGCAGGTGCTATTCTGATTTGCATCCATCATGTGAAGAGTGTGGCTTAATGGAGATAATGATGGTATTTACAAATTAGAAGCTGAGGGTGATGGAAAAGCAGCAGAATATCAGTAGTCTGAACTGCTTTAGTCACAGAGGATACACTCAGACCAAATGACGCTTTTAAAGCATCTCCTTTTACTGAGGGGGGAAATCCCCATACCAGTGAAGGTAAATGGCTGACATGGGGCCAAATGATCTCTGGTTACTTCTTCAATCTTTTATGGCCTTGTACTGGTACCACCAACACCCAGGACTGCAAGGTACCCAGCAACTGAAGTCATAAAGAGAAGAGGCATCTAATACCTCAAAGCTGTAGAAAACGGTTTCCACTAGTTTTTACTGTGGGCTTTCATGCTTTCCAGTGAATGCTTCTTTTGACAACCCCTTAAGGAAAGCATCTGACATGCGATTTGTCCTACAAACATGTCAGCATAGCTTGTATATCAGGTACATTCAGTACTTTTGCCTGCTAGACGGAAGCCAGATCTTGAAAGTCAGGGAACTTCTACAGACAATGCATGTAACTGCTCCACGGCAGAAGCAAGAGACAGGACACAGAAAAAGCAGGAAGCTCTGGTTTAAAGGCCCCCTCAAAAACTTGGTATCAGAATCCATGACAGCTCTCACTGTGTTTAAAATTGGACTATCTCAATTGCTTATAAAACATGAAAGAAGCCAAGATAAGCTCTGATGTGAGAAGTTCCTACAGCTGGCAGCAAGGAAGATTTCTCCAAGAGGTATCCCTCTGGGCTTACCCTGCTTACAATCTTTTCCTGAGTCTGCTGCTGGCCAATTCCAGACCTGGGGACACTAACCCACATGGACTTTTATTCTGATCCGGCACAGCCACTCCTGATGTTCCAGCTGTCTCCCCGTGCCCACCCCACAGCACCAACTGAGGAAGTATGCTTCTTCTTAGAAGAAGGACTTTTCATTTCACCCAGCTTGCAATAAGCTTCATGAAACTGAGACAGCAACAGTGACAACACTATACCCTGCCTGACAGACTGGGTCTTTTTATTTTATTATGGTTTTTTCTCATCCTGGCTTTACTGCTCCTACAATGTACCAGGAAGAGTAAAACAAGTTAAAAACCACAAAAGAAAACCATTCAAAAGTCAAGCTTCTCCTATAGTCAGATGCTCTATAGATAAACCTGTTGGAGTTCAGGAACTAACATCACTGGTTGAGGATCATCACTACAAAGAGCCAGAGAAGCACCTTCATACCTCTGCAATCAGTTTCTCCCACCACAGGCTCATGGTTGATAAAAAACTAAATACCAAGATGTTAGAAGACCTGATCTGTCAGTGCAGATGAGACAGGATCTTAAATTCCACAGAAAGCACAGCTAGCAACATGCTGAGGTAACAGTTATGCCCAATCCATCAGCATCATATATCATTACTACCCCAGGGGTAAAAACCACTAGAGCAGAAAACATATCACAGGGGCCCTGAAATTCTATTTCTGGAGGGTATCTATAATGCCATAGTCAGTATTCCTAGGCTGACAAGAACAATAAAGGTTGGTAGGCTACCCCATTGTTGTCAATGAGAAAAAAATAAAGAACACCATGAGCTACACAAATGGATTTATGTCCCCAGACAAGAGGTGACTGTAGGAAGATAGCTTGGACAGCTGGCCTAGCAAAAAGGAAAACACTGACCTTCCAAAATAACACTCCAATTATCATTCAGTGTCTTTTCCTCCATCCTGAATAACAGTCATCTGTATTTTTTTCAAAGAGATGTGTTCATTCTATGGTTAAAGTCATATTTTTCTCGTTAATTCCTCCTCCCAGCTCATTTTAAATGATTTCTAGTGGGTGGTAAGAGAAAATATAAACAGGTAAGCATTTTCAGAATCTAAATGGCTGCTTCACCTACAACTCTTAGCTAGACCTTGTGCAGAATAAAAGGTCTGCATCAGTCAACCTGAACATCCAACCTTAATCTTGATATATTATTGAGATTATCCTTGTCTATTGCTGTGACAGAAACTGATCATATGTGAGGAAGAAAATGAGTAGAGCCCTGTTATGTTATTTGCAAAGTGTCAAAAAGATGCACAAATATTTGCACACAAATAAATAAAAAAGTCTCTACCTTTGAGATTTTAATCTAATCTTGAAGAGACACTGCCAGTAATACCAGTTTCACATGGACAGCATCACCATGTATACAGACTGCTGGTATACATATGTGGAGAGCCCAGAGGTTATTTTACTGACTATGGTACAGGGTCTAATGTTTTCAAATTGGCATTTCCACATGCACATTTTCAGATATCACCCTACAAATTGTACATGATAACTCATGTAAATAATAGAAGTTCTTTATGAACAGCAAGTGTTTAGCCTAGAAAAGAAGATAAGAGAAAAAAGGTTAACAAGTGTCAGAGCTGTTTCTTATGAACACGCAAAATATCATAAGCATGAGATAGGGAAAAGAATTTGGCTATTCAAGCCAAAGAGCCTGAGGATAAAGACAGGTAATGAATAAGCTTAGACTTCAAATTAGGCTCAGCCATGCAATTTAATTCGTGACCAGCCTTCTAACAGGAGGCAGAAGAAAGAGAGCAGGAAGATCTAACTACTTTTAAATGGAGATTGATTAGTTTGTGAAAGAGACTTCATGGTATGTTTGCACCCCAAAAATAGGGCTGGATGATCTGGGGCAAGAGGGAGTTTCCTATGACCCTTCACAGTTTAAGCCACAGAGACTGGGAAGGAATTTGAGTGCTATGCTATGACTCGGAGCTGTAAACCAAGAATTGTGCCAGATACAGCTATGATGGCTTGCACTCATGGCTGTGAACAATGGGTCAAACCCAGCTCTGCTCTCCCTTCCAGCTGTATGCTGCTCAGAAGAGCTAATGGAGTGCCCAGGAGGTAGAAGAATGCCACTGGGAAGGTCAAGCCCCAGAGGCAGGCTCATGGGACTGCACTGTTGCTTATGTCAGGGGATTTTCTACTGTAATTTCTATTTCTTGTCAGAAACAATTGAGCAAAACACCTTGCTGACAGGCTCTGTGTTTTCTGTTAAATCACTCTTTTTCATGCCACTGTGAACGGATTCAGGAACTCAGGTGTACACCTCAGCAGTTTCTCTCTTCAATTCGAACTTATCAGAGAGAGCAGAGGGCTGCACAGACGAGTGTCAGCAATACACCATCATCTACAGGAATGCTGTACAACATGGGCCCATTCTCTGCAACTCGGCAGGGTCAGGAACAGTAAGATTGGAAAACATTGCTCTCCTCTTCATGCAGAAAGATAAAAGCCTAGCTTTGTGCTGTTGCCTTTTATATACCCCCAAGATAAGTAGTTTGCCAACCTGTACAAGTGGGGACCAGAGAGATTCCACAAGAGATGGAAAAGTGTGTCTCTTTTTATAATGTTCAATAAAACAAGATTGTTTTCCCCAGTGCAAAGCAAGACTAAACTGCTGAGTTTGCAGGGGCAAAGTCAATCTCTTTTCATCAGTGAAAGCTGAATGAATGAGAAAGGTGACTTCTAGCTTTCACATTTAGAGGGTGATCTTTCATACTTCCCCAATCACTATTACTGTTTAAAGGTAAAACCTGTGGATTATACATGTTATGACCCTTACCTATTTCAAACCTGGAACAATGGCTGCCTATATTATTTTCCTTCACAAAATTGGCCATAAAAGTTGTTGCAACTTTCTCTGACACTTTGGGACATAGGTTGTATATTAATAATGATCAGCGTCTCATTAGCTGGAGCTGATATAATCCCTACAGGTATTCCAGCCAGCTGTTGCCATGGCACCCTTGTCTTGGTGAGCAACCAGTATACCTGGAGTGTCATGAGTGATTTCCCACAAAGCAGACTTGCCTCACAACCCTTGACCAGCATTCATACAGTGGGCTACTGGATCATAACACATAGTGTTATTTCACCCTCACTCACCACTGCACATCTGCTCAGATTTCATCCAAAACAACCTGCTCTGGCACGTTAGGCAGTTACAAAGCTCTGACCCCAGACAACGATGGTGAGTGGTAGACACATTGGAAATTTTATCCCAGATTTTTGTATGCTACCTTTTGGAAACAGATGAATATCAGTGGAGTCTGTCAGCACAGCAAACACAAATACTTCAGACTGCACCCTCTGCCATTAAAGCTGATGGGAAACAGGAGGCTACGACAAAATCTCACAGTATAAAAAATCAGGCTTTTCTATGTAGTACTTGCACCACCACAACAGAGACCAGATCCAGAGTAGCACTTGTGATCCACAACAATGTAATTCTGTTTTGTAAGCAACGATGGTGGTGATAGGTACCTCATCTGGCTCTTGCACGAAGGAGAAAGGACAATATATAACAACAGCACCCTCCACTGGTGCAGTGATGTAGATGAAGTAGTGATGTAGCAGATCTGTAGCTGTCGAATAGGGGATTGTAGCTCATGAAGTGGGAGAGAAGCAAAACAGATACTCTCCACCTTCTTTGACCAGTTAGTTGGTCTTTGGGCTTGCACCTCCAAAGGCACTGTTTCTTATGAAGGAGGCTGGAATCTAACTCACTGGAGCAGCTAATATTAGCACTTCCCACAAAGTATGCGAATTGGGGCAGACTTCTCCCTACCCTTTCTTCACTTCTTGGTTTCACTTTAGCATAAAAGGTTCAGTCAAGCTGCTCCTACATTATGAGCATTCACAGCCTGTTGTAAACGAACAAGTTTCTGCTCAGCAAATATCTGTCACTCTTGAGATGCTGCTGGGTAGCTTCCTATTAGATAGTTACAATGAGAAGGGATGAAATGGGCTTTTCTCCCCTTTTGTTCCCTTCACTACAAAATTATATACCCCACTGCAATTGTAGTTCCTTCTGTGGGGCAGGGGACATTAGGCAGAAATAGCTGCCCGGCAGAAAGAAGTCTTCAAAGGCCCACCAGGTAAGAAACTGGCACTTATCTTGATTTAAAGAGTATGAACAGCCTTCACTTGGTTAAGCTCAAAGATACACACATATCCAAAAAGATGTTACAAACAGAAATCCCACATTCCCAAAGTAGTCTGGCAAGGCCTTGCAAGGAGCTATTTGGATTCAGGCAAGATGCCAAAGAAAGTGGTCTCCTGAAATGAAACACTGTTCTGATGAGTCAGGAAAGCTATAAGGTCACACAAAAGCAGTGATGAAAGCATGCAGAGACAGCTGTGGTGGAGGCAGAACCCAGCAAAAGCCCTGCAGGGAACACAGCATGCTGTTAACTGTTTTACTGTGAGATGCAAATTGTAGATCATGGCCTTGAATATCTTTCCAAGCAAGCACAAAGCACCCTCAACCCTTCAAACCCAGCAACCAACCACAAGAACAGAAATCTTTACATTTTCATCTTTTTTTTTTTTTTTGACTGTTGTTCCTTAGACACCTCTGGATTCTGAATTTCCCTGATGGGAGAGTGACCCTCCTTTCAAAACAAATCACAGTAAATTTCACTCTTATGGAAGCAATAGTGTCAGCGAGACTCTGGCTGTGTTTTTGGACTTCCCATATTCAGTATGTGAAAACATGTAAGAAAACAATAGCTGTATTTTCTTAAATACTTTAAGGCAGAGCATTGTTTTGGGAAGAGTTGGAAGAACATCATGATTCCGTACTGGTAGTGTCATGGCACACAAATACATTTCTCACCAAGAGCATAACAATCACTTTGTTTTGATGTGCACAACTGACCAAGGAGTCATCACCAAAATAAACCTGATTCAAACATGTCAGAGATATTTTTGTTTCTTTTCTTTTTGCTCTTGGGTCATATTCACTGCTGGTACGAGAGAGCATAATTACACTGAAATATATGGCCTACATTCTGCATAGACCAGAGATTAATATTAATATAACTATAAATACTCATTTTCAAAGTATATCTTAGTTTATCTTTTCATATTTTTTAAATTCTGCCTAAATATTTTTAGTTGTTCATTACTTTGTTTACAGACGTACGGTGAAAACCATGAGAAGTAGATGAGTACAACTCTTACCTCTCTGTGGGAGAGAATGTGAGGTTTTATTTGCATGTTTGAATAAACTCTGTTTGGGAAGACAGAGGGTGACTGGAACTTCTTATCATAGAGGTTGAGGGATTTTTGAGGTGTAAAGTCATGTGTATATGATCAGCAAAGAGCAACGGGGCATTTGGTTAGAAATCTTCTAGCACCAATGGGACCCTAGATGCTTGCAAAACCCCACTTTCTATCCCTTCTCCCAACAACTGCATTATCCCCACTGAGGTGATGATAGATAGACAGTTCATGGACACACCTTAGCTTTGTTTATTTTTAAATAAATGGGAGGGAAGATATTCCCTGTTGGGCAATGATTCCTCCAATTCTTTTTCCAGTCTCATTAAGCAAATATTACAAATCGCTGCTTCTGCTGTGAATTCCCTCCCATTGCTTGCTCCCCTTCCCTACTTTCGCACAGTTGCAAGTGATGTAACATATTCAGAGATTTCCTATACAGACATTACCTCCCCTGGTTTCCTTAGAGGTATGAATTTCCTCCTCTCCCACACTGCATTATGATCTTAGGATAAGCACTGGTGATACTGGCATAGGAGTAATGACTTGCCATGGAACTGCTCAGGCCTCCAGTCCACCACAGTTGAAAAGGATACTCTGAGTATGGTACTCAGAGGCTGGTATTCTCCTCACTACTAAGGAAAATACACCTAAAATTTGGCATCTGCTATCCTCAGTAAAATGTTAGGGAAGACAAGGCTCTTGTATTTTTCACTTCTAGACAAGTTAGAAGTGTACCCCACAGGTATGACATAAAATGCTGAGCTCATCTTGCTACCACAGGGTAAGAAATACAGACGTCTTGTTTCATCAAGTTTTACCCCACATTAGCTATCCGTTGGGAAAAGTCTAGCTTTTTGGCTACAAAACTAATATTAAAATTTGTACTCTCAGTATCTAGACAGTCTACTCGCATTACAGCATTGAACAAAACACAGTGACAGAAAGAGGGGATGATACAATTTGTCATGGTGAACCAAAGTTACAATGCCTTCCCACCAGGTTAAATAAAGGTCTAATTCAATATATTGCATGGTATATTATATGATTCATTCTGACAGACAAGCCCACCCATGATTGTGGATTTTGAAACACATGGCACATATTCAGCTGCCAGCTCTGCTGCATTTCTTCATGCCTCCATGGATCACCATCAGCAATGGCCAATGGGTCATCCACATCATAAACACTCCTTAGGTCCCTTCATCCCCCCTTACACAACGTAACTTCCATCCTAATCACAGTTGGCTCAAGTGGCATTTTCCAGTCATCCTCTAGACTGTAGAAAGCTCCTTCTTTTTATTTTTTAAATGAAAGCTTAATTCTTATGCAAACTCCAAACCGAAAATTTAAAGATCAATGCTACTAACCTAAAGGCATAATATAAACCATTGGAGACAGCAAATCCATCACTACAGAATCAAGGCTTAACTAAATTTGGATTATCTTCTGACAAGTGATTTCTTTATTGTTCTCATAAAAGTGACTTCTAAATTAATGAGAAATACCCCGAGTGTTTATCCTATTGAGCTCCTTCTCCTGCTGCCTGAAAAAAAATAATTAATCATTGTTTAATTAATTATTTAGTCATGTCCCTTTGGCAAAGAAATATCTTCCTGCAAGCGGCTCTCACCACCACAAACTTACACTAAATCAGCACTCCCATCTCATTTGATTTAATAGGAGATTACAAGATAAATACCACTTAAATATTATATACTAAACAAACACAGAAAGAAAAGCTCATCCAGGGGAAAACAGCAAGTCAGGAATATCTGGTCTTATTTGCCTCCTCCTGTCACCAAGGAGAACACTTGAGACTTAGAATGGCAGGCCTGTTGGCATCACTGGATGTAGCTCTCATTAAAAGGAAGTACTATTTTTAAAATATAACACAGATGTCTTAGCAGAATTCTAAACAGATCTACAATAAGTCACAATCCACATGCAGAAATAGAAATGGCCAAAGGCAGAATGACTGATGAAATAACACAATTAGGCAAAAAGTGAGGCTTTTCTGTTTTGTTCTGATTTTTTCTGTAGATAAATATTGACTAATGTAACAGCATTGCAACCACCTCCCCACTAAAGATGAGTAACTGAAATTGATGTAACAACTTTTCTCACTGTTATATTTCTTGGCTCAGGTGCAACTTTGGAAAAGTCCTTCCCGAGTGTACTTAGAAGATGTTCTGAAGCCACCAAATTGATGAGTAACAGCAATGCCAAGTCTTGACTGTGAACAAAGAGAATGTGACAAGAGATTTCTGTTATTGCAGGTGACAAGCTTTGTGGAACAAGTACATTTGAGGGACATTTGGGGCAGGAAAAACAATTCAACCAAGCAGTGAACTTGGATGACAATAATTCACGTTAAAACCTGTCAGCATCCAAAAACACAATACTGTCTGAGAAATGAAGCTAGTGGCCTCATTCTCATGTGCCTCCTTTAAAAGCACAAAATCTGCCTCTCTTCTGAAAGGCAGCAGAGCAGCTCCTGGAACAACAGAGCACACAGCAAGACACGAACCATTTCCTCACTCATTGCAATTTTCAGTTGTTTCCTTTCCCTAATCTCACATAAAATAGCAAGTCCCTTCCCCTCCCAGCAACTGCCCTGCCATTCATGCTCCAGATGAAGTGGTGAGTCTCTGCTGAAGAGACTACCCAAGCATGTGGAAGCAGAGGAAAATCTTCCCCATCCCGAGCAACCACCTATCTCAAGTTCTATCACTTATTCCTGCCCCTTTACATCTCATCTCTCTACTCATTCATGACTCCAAGTTTCTCCTGTGTGACACAACCAGCTCTGCAGCACATGAGCTTTCTGAAGCTCCATCTCAGCACCAGGCTGTCTGGAGTTCGTAATACTGATAAGGAATGTCCTGGGACTTTCTACATCACTATTTCCTGCTTGTAGAAGGACATAGGAGCACCAGGCCATGCTAATCCTTATCTCTTTCTGACAGCAATGCTGCAAGGCCAGGATGTCTCCATTTCTGAGGGTGGAAATCTGGATTTTGAGACTCTCTCACTGTTGCAGCAGCCTGCCCACGATGCCCCAAGGCCTGACCCTTCATACCTCCACCTCACTCTCAGTCAGAAAGCCCTGAGCATTTCTCCCCTTTCTCAGAACTCACAGCTGGGGAGTCAGGGCTGCACTTTTCACCGAGCTCAGAGGAAGCACTGACCATGCTGGTGGATGAGGAGCAGTGGGTACCTGTAGTGGGTGAACAGGGCTAAATATTTTAACAGCCCCAGGAAAAGCCAAGCAATACCATTCATAAGAAAGCAGAAGATCTAGACACAAAACTGTTCTTTGACCAGACACCTATGAGCACTGCCTCTGACCCTCCTGTTCACAGACTTGGGTAGAACACCATTATTACTCCCATTTTTTCCATATGTATATCCATATTCATCACATCCCACAGAGGACAGAGTAATGATCCATACCAGTGAACATCAGAAAGTCAAAATGTGTCCTGTTCTCCATTTCCCTAGGCTCTTCACCTCTTCCCCTACCTCTGCCCCTTGTTTACTCACCATGAGCATCAGCTGTTTGATAGAACCCATGGAGGAAGTCCCAGCAGCAGCAGCTCTCACCTGAAGGAGATCTGAAGAGTGGTCTGGGGAGGTTGAAGAGAAAACAGGTTACTTAGAAAAATCTCTTTGCTCTGTTTCCTGAAGTCTAGTGGGGGGAATCAATACTGAATCTCAGCTGAAAATAGAAAGCTTTTTCTCAGGTTGACCAGGGAAAGAATATTTTATACAACTAATAAGGTCTGTATACTTTATATACACTTTAAAGGGAATATATAAATAATAAGTTTTTAAAATAAACTTATAAAAGACATTTTAATATCAGCAAAGTATAATGTCAAAGCTAGCTGTTAACTGCTAAGCTTGAGCATATATCCAAGGTTATTACTGCTCCTCAACTTAACACCATGGTAAGTGCATTAAGATAAAATATGCTGGTTTATTTATTTTTTGAAATGTGGAAATGTGTATTTCTCTTACCCTTCCAGTATGGCTGTATACCATTTCTGATCCTTAAGGTTATGTAGGATTGTGCTTACAGAATAACAACACAATATTAATTCTAATTTCAACATTTTATTTTTCTGCTTAGAGCTTTGTTAAGAGAGAAATAATGCACAAACGTACCTTAGTATGCAGATCAGCTTCATCTGTAGTCCAATGTATCAACTTCATTTGCATGCATTTTTATTTGTTGTTTCAAACATTACTTATTATTTCATAAATATATATGAGTGTAGAATCCATGTGCTAGCTTAGTTATAGAGAACATCTTTCTCATCTTTAAAAAATATATATATATAAAATCTAGGATGCCAGGGAGGGAAGGAAGGAAAGGGTATGAGAGGGACAGGGTTGAGGAGGGGTGGCAATTGCTTCTCTGAGAAAAGGGAGATGCAGACATCTCAAGAAGATAGACAAAAGGGGAGGAAGAATGGGGAAATGGGTCTGCATGGAGGTTCAAACTGCTGTTGGTACTTTTAAAGGTTAGAAGAAGGGAGGGGGGAAAAGGAAAAAGTAAACACAGCTACCTCCCCACAATGCCACTAATGGAGGGCACAAACTGAAATGCAAGAATTTCCCTCTCAACATAAAGAAACACATTTTTGCTGTGAGGGTGACTGGCACAGGTTGCCCATAGAGGCTGTAGAGTCTCCATACTTGGAGATTCTAAAAAGCCATCCAGACATGATGCTGGGCAACTGGTGGCTCTGCTTGAGCAGAGGATGCTGCCCAAGATGACCTCCAAAGGTCCCTTTCCAACCTAAGCCATGCTATGATTCTGTGATACTGCCCTTGTCTGTCTGCAGCACAGAGATAACAGGCTGCATCTGCAATGCGTGTTATACAGACACAATGTCTCAGCTGGGGCACATGGCACCTAATTCCAGCTGCACTTTGCCCTCATATCAAAGCAAGACCTGAGCACTGAGGAGCTTTCAGATCCCTGCTTTTCTCCTGGAAGGATGCCCCAGAGGACTTGTAACTTGCTTGGTCAACCTCCAGCCAGAGTTAGTAGGAGAGAAATCAGAAAATCACTGCTTAGTGTCATTGTGGCTGGTTGTAGCATTTCACTTGTGGTTTCTGAATGCTGGGCTAGCATTGACAGAACTGACAAATATGGGTACTTCATGTCAGCCACTGTTAAGCCACCTAATAAATTAGCTTCTTCTGCTGAGAGGACAAGCCATTACAGCAGGCTGAACCAATCTTCCAGTCAATATTTCATCATTACTTTTAAAAATATACTTTCCAGTTCATAATAATAAATAGAATAGGCTTTCAAATTAGAGGTAGCTAAGGAAAAGACATGCTCTTATGTTAAATGCATACAAGTATTTGGCCTCCTCTAAGATGGAAGTAATACTACAAGGCAGTTTAGAAACCTTTGGACAGTTTTGTATCTTAGTATACTGGAAATCTTGTATAATTAAGACCTCAAAAAAAGAAAGAGCCATTTATCCTTTTATATGTGGTTTTCTATTTAATTTTTAATCCATACAAAATTTTACTATATATGCTTTTCCTTTTGCACAAGCACAGCCTAAGACGTATCAAAAATATTAAAGGCATTATGAAAGGAAGACTTTTTCAGGGAAGAGGGGAACACCACCACCGCAGGAAGCTGGTACCCACCCAGTGAAAGGTTAAGTGCTTGCCACTTAAGGAATTTCCATTGTTTATACACACACATATTCCTTTGGCTAGGGCGGTACCCCTAAATGGCACTCTTGCTTCCTCTCTCTGTGCTCAAGGTCTAATCATACAAATAGAAGTAAAGATAGATATGATTTTAACACTCATTTCTCATCTCTGGTAAGTCTATAAAGTAATTTCTAGATATAGTTTCAGGGCTGAAATAGTTTCACACAATTTGCAATAAGTATAGATGGGATGGCTGCAGAAGTACTTATATTCAAACATAATTTAATTACAGAAAATACACACTTCCTAACCAGACTGTATACCTATAGCCTATTCATTTTAAAGGGAAAGTCCCAGAGTTCATACATCAGAGATTCTCAGACTGGACCTTTTCAGTCGACTTGGAAGGCAGCTTCAGACCACACACTGCTCTTTCTAGTGGCTGCCTTGAGCAAAGGGAGAGAGGGGTTACACATCATGCCTGCAACATATGGGTTATGTTAACTCTTTGCATTTACACAGCACTTGCCCCACATCCAGGTGGAAATAAATTGGTTGTCGATGCATCATTGTTTTTAAAAAGGGAATGACCCCTGCTGCCTGGGAATGACCCCCAGGACACTGACAGCCCTGACAAAAGCATTCCACAGATACAGTGAGCAATGGGCGGAAAATCATTCAGTACTTCAGCAAGATCATGTTAGAGCTCTGATTAATATTAAAGCACCTATGTTTGCAGAAGCAACATTTTTATTTGCTTTAAAAGTATTTCTGATTACAGTGTAGTCCAGCATTCATAAGGCCAGGCTTTGGTTTGATGTTTGAGAGGTTTTGTGTAACTGTATGAAAGCATCTCAGCAGTTCACCCTGTATTTAAACTGGAGCTCCTAAATTAAAAAAAGACAGTACTTATCTCTTACTGGAATACTAAGGAAGCTCAAAATTCTCTGATGGCAGCTATTGGCTGCAGGTGGTGGAATAGCAGGAGGCTGTGCTCAGTTCCGGTGTTTCTTCCGTTTCTGGCTCTTACTGTCACAAAACACACCAACCATGAAAAAAATTGCTCCTACAATCTTGAATTATATTTCTGTCTGAAAAAAAGTAATAATCTGAGGTGCAGGTATGGAAATGTACTGGAATCAGAGTTATTTCCAGGGTATGAGCTCCTGGAATTCAAACAAACTGAAGTGAACCCTTCCCAAAATGGTAAATGGTCTAAAACTATATGCAGAAAACTGCAGACCTGAAGTACTGGTCTGGAAGGAAAAAAAAAGTCAGGAGCTACTGAGGGGAGAGTGGGCCACAGCATAGAATGAGCAGGGCTCTTCCTCACTGGTACCTGTGCAGCAAATCTCTTATGCTAGTAACTGTTTCATAGACCTTGGGACTCTTTCCTGGCAAACATTAGCAGTTATAAAAAGTGACCTCAAAGAATCATAATGACAAATTTTCACATCAGTGACAAGGTGGCTGCACTTCTAGTCCTGTCTCAACACGAAAAGCAAGGAAATTGCTCCTTCAAATCAGTGCTGAGATTAGCTGTGTTATGGATAAAATCCTGCTAATTAAAAAAGCAGTGAAATCTAACAGACATCCCAGTGCCAATCAGGTGAGTCTGGTGAGATCTGTGTGCATCTAAGAAAGAGCCATTTTAGGAGTTTGCAAGCTGATATATTTATTTTGTAACTGGAAAGGAGTTGGTGACCCTAGACGAACAGGGAGGAAGTAACACATTAAAACCCAATTATTTCTGATGAGCTATATTTTTAATATACATCTCTGGTGTAGAGCTACAAGGATCTCCCTCCAAAACTAATGGAATTACACATGCATGCTCTGAAGAAATACTGTTCAATTGATATGTGAGAATAGACTTGGGCATACACCATCTTCTGTATCAATAGAAAGGTGTCCACTTAGCTGAATTTTGGACTGGAGGTCTGCAATACAATTTCTGGCTTGAAAGATGAACCTCTTTAATAAAAGAGTGTATTTACTCATGATAGTTTTTATCTGATTTACTTTCTTGGTACTAGTAAATCTGTCAGATGAGTTCTCAGAGTTCTCTCTAAATTCATTCCCCCAGGAACCTAAAGATGATTTCATGTATCCTAAAGCATGTACATTACTACTAAAGTGGTAGATGAAGCGATAAACAAAATTCAAACAATTTTGAAAATACTGCTATTTATCTTAAAGCTATCACTATATCACAGGAGAGAATGTTGCTATTGAACTACACATGGCATCATGCAAAGTTTTCATTATAAAAAGAGTCGAACAACTACTAGTGAGTATAAACCAGAACTCTGTAGATCAGCTCTTGATGGAAATATAAAGCAAAGTGAGTTTTGTGCTGGGAAACATTCCATGAATGAGTACAGCATAGTAATTTTGTTTGATAAAGGAGATGTCTGTCTGTAATTCATAGGGTACTTTGGTTCTGTGAGCATTAAAACCTCAGGCAGCTTAAAAGGTTGCATATATTAAGTTCCCGGTACCTTAGTTAGGCAAAATAAAACATTTTGCTTTTGTCAAGGAAAAGCTTTGCCTTGAAGCCTTCAAGATTGGATTATAAGGTGGAAATACTGCTCTCTCCGCAGGCAGTAAAAACCTGGCATTCGGTGAGCTAGTATGCTTCTGAAGTATGAGAATCAGAGGACTTCTGAGGAAGGAGTAAGCAAAGGCATTTTACATCTGCATGCTGACTGGAATCTGAGACAGGGACACACAGCCAAAGTCTTCATACTGTAGGATGACTACTGTTCTGAAATACAAAGGTTAGTTTATTTTTGTAACTGTATTGACCACAAACTGTATCACAAAAAACATTTCCATGATTAATAGTATTTCAGATAATACTGTATATTAAAAATAGAACATGTTGAGAAAGACAATGTTCCTATGGTTTTTTTATTCAAACATTACAGGCAGTTTTAGGCAGTTAAGATGGTAATGAGGACAAGACTGCAAAGGAACAGCCTCAGATACCTTGTAGTCTTAGTGGAGAAGATCTGGGCTTGAAGGAAAGAAAAAAGCTTCAGTGTTAGCTGAAGTGCAGCTACCTTCCTTCCATCACCAATTTTGAAAACACTAAAGGATTTCCACCTCTGCTCCTCAGAGTTGCCTGCTCCAGGTAATTAGGTTCATATTAGGTTCATATGGGAATTTAGTTGTAGTAGGGAAACCTTAAAAGCTGCAAAAAAGCTCTGGCATCATTTTTAAAATTTTTTCTTGTTGATTTAGGTATGAAATACCAAGTCTGCTGTGATCTGGTTTTCTCCACAACTTTTCAGTGAATCATTCCTGTTCCACAATAGCTACTTATCAGGATAGGAACTGTACACCAAGCCTTTTTTCCTAGTGGTTTTCTAAAGCCAGTGAGTGCATGAAAGCTGAATGCATTTCTATCCCCAAAAGGTTTAAATGGAAGGGATAATAAATAAGAATAATTCCCAAGTTTTATATGAAAGTGATGACTTAAAAGGATCACAACATGATTTGTTGTTTAGTAGGTATTACAGACCAGATATAAACTATGTTATAATCAATGGAAATCTTTCTGCTTAAAATCGCTTTGTATCAAGAAACACACATAGATTCCCTCCTCCTCCTTCCTAGTACATCAGAAATCTCTGAGGTGAAATGTATGAGCCCTGTTACATCAGTTGTTGTAGCCTCCCAGTTTAAAGAAATGAGATGGAAGTAGCACAACTCAAGCACTACTGTGCTGTAAAATCACACACAAGTGGAAAAAATGTGTATATCCTAGATGCTGGGGTTTTTTTACAAGAGCTTCTATCAGGCTGTAAAAGCAAGCAGACAAAATTGTCCATGACAGAACTGAACATGCTTGTGCATCCTCAGAGTGGGCTTCATCACCTCAGTGCTACCATGCTCACAGCGCTGCTTTGAGTAGGGCCAGCTCTATCCACACATGCCTGAAGTCTCTGCCTACTCCTCCCTGTGCTTCCAGATCAAGACTTTGACCCAGGCAGCTCATGTCTGCCTGCACCTCCTGGTGTGCACAATTAATGCAAGAGCAGGTTACCTTCACAAGGCCTCTTTAAGCAGACACCACTTTAAGCAACCTGGCAACTCTTTGACTTTGGTGCCTGCTGAGCTCTAGGTTCAGCTCAGTAGACAAGAAAAAAAGCAGTTATACAAAATGCCCTGACCCCCCACATCAGCTATCGTCTGTTCTACCTTCATCTTTCACATCTTTATGCCCTCTTCCCACTGCCAAAATACTTGTTTGCAATACATCCCTCCTGCCAAGACTTCCTCTACAGTATCCTGACCAGAAAACCCTGCCACACTAATTCCTCCACATCTTCCTCTGTGAGGATGAAATTACTGGACTTCACTTTGTGGTAGAATACATGATAAATGGCCAAGCCTGAGACCAGAAGACCTTTGTCTCTATTAGTTTCCTGTGTACCAGGGAAAGAGCAGTTGCATCCCACACTCATGTAAGAGGAAAACTTTCCAGACTCCACTCTAAATTCCAAAAGCAAAACACAGCTAAGTAAGTGTAATGCCTACTCTGTGTTCCCCTTACACACAGAATCATAGAATAGTTAGGGTTGGAAAGGACCTTAAGATCATCTAGTTCCAACCTCCCGGCCATAAGCAGGGACACCTCACACTAAACCATGCCATGCAAGGCTTTGTCTAACCTAGCCTTGAATACTGCCATGGATGGAACACTCACAACCTCCCTGGGCAACCCATTCCAGCATCTCACCACCCTAACAGGAAAGAATTTCTTCCTTATATCCAATCTAAACCTCTCCTGTTTAAGTTTGAACCCATTACCCCTTGTCCTGTCACTACAGTCCCTAATGAAGAGTCCCTCCCCAGCATCCCTATAGGCCCCCTTCAGATACTGAAAGGCTGCTGTGAGGTCTCCATGCAGCCTTCTCTTCTCCAGGCTGAACAGCCCCAACTTTCTCTTCATATGGGAGATGCTCCAGTCCCTTGATCATCCTCATGGCCCTCCTCTGCACTTGTTCCAACAGCTCCATGTCCTTTTTATATTGAGGACACCAGAACTGCACACAATACTCCAGGTGAGGTCTCACGAGAGCAGAGTAGAGGGGCAGGTCTAGTCACTTCTTACACCTTTTCATCTTAGATCTGAAATTTCAAATGTTTTCTCCCAGTCTTTACTGTATCACTCCTCATAAGCATGTAAATAGCAGCAACAGTGCAGTACAGGTTTGAAATGAGATTTGCCCCCCACACACCCCCAAAAGAAACTGTAATATGGAAATGAGTTTGCATTTTACAGAACGTGACTGGTCATTTTGTGCCAGAAATGACCACATTATACTCATTAACTACAGGACAACAATGCCTTAAGGTTAGTACCCAAGGTCTATGAGTTTAGAATTTGGGTGACAGCAAATACGTGAGCCATGAAAAAGACCACACTCTGTTAAGCACTGTTTAGCATGCTGTCTATGTCTGCATGGCAAAAATGATGCCATTATGTCCAAATCCTGTGATAACATCCAACCTGAAATTGAAATCCAACATTTAAGTGATAAGATAGTGATGAAAGTTATAGACTGCATGATACATGACGCATCCACAACCTAAGTCTTAAACTCTGAGCTGATGGAAGAGAGACCTGAAAGCTAAGGAAACTAGGAGATTATCTATCACTTTTATATCCTACCTTCATGACACGTTGGGAAGATACTATACCTGAACAAATAATATAGAATGTCCTGATCACTGAATACTTTGTGACTGAAAAGAGTGAGTGTAATACATTCACAAAGGCCACAAAAAGCAGAAATGAATTGATCCAGTATTGTGCACCCTATCTTAAAAGTCATTAATGCTGACCTACCTAGTCTTGTACTGGAACAAGTATCTTGTACCTTTTACTTTGTACAAAAATATACACTTTCAAAAAGGTGACATCAACACCAGTAGGATGGGGAAAAAAGTCTGTGAAGGTTCAGTTACGTTGTTATGCAGAGGTCCTAGTTCAAATTCTGTACTTTATTTGCTGTCTCCACTAGCATAATTTTAACTTCAAGATACAAGATCATGTCACATGCTTGTCTAGACCTCATTATTCTCTCTCCTTGAAGGAACTCCAGCACTGTAAACCTGTCACCTCTCGATTCTCATTGCTGATAAAATAAACCAAGATACTTAAGTCTTGTTTCAACACCAGATTCCAAAGCCTTAAAAAAAAATCCACTCTGACTTTCTCTTAGTTTTCCAAAATCCTTTTGAAATGGACACCAGAAGACAACCTCACTGTGGCCAGATGTGGCATAGGTCACAAACTAATACCTAATCAGTAAATTACTCATGAATATTACTTATATTTCACCACTCCTAAAGTAAAACCAGCTCCTGCTTCCTTTATATCCTCTTCCTCCTACCTCACCTAATTTGAAAGACATTTTAGTTTCTGAATTCCACTGAGTTTTTGGAGACTGGTGCTGTACTCCATTCCACCAAAGCCTGATTATATATAACCTTTAACTATAACTTACTAAAACCAAAAAAATGTCCCAATTTTCGACAGTGCTAAGGCATCACAAGTTTGACACCTGTGTTTGTTAGGCACTTTCACACCTTTCACTTTTTGCTATAACAGAGCAAACTGCTCTTTGTCAGCCAATTATGTTATTGTGGACTTAATTCCTATCAGTGAACTGTACCAGGTGCTAGGAAAGCTCACAAGCCTTTCTGATCACACTTGAGGACAGTTTTCTTCTAGATCTCAAATTCGAATTTATTTTCCTGAGTACTACACTGGGGAAAAAAAAAAAAAAAGCTCCTTTTTTTATGCCACAAGCTGGAATGTTCTGTATGACAGCAGTAACTACTGTATGTAATAAAGAACCTTATAATCTCTATTGTGATATCGCACATAATACTCATTATGTTTCAAAATAAGGTCTTAGCCCTCGTAGTAGTATTTTGCAGCTCTATAAATCTTGACGCTGACATCAGCAGCAATGGGCTCAACTGAGGCCTTAATTGTATGGAACAAAATATGACTGAAATTGAAAGAAAAATGGGTAAAAGAAAAATGGAACAACAGACAGCACAGTGGGGTGATATTTTCACATTAGCATGTGGAAGAAAAATCAGACTGATCTTTGGTTATTCCCTTTCGGTGATGTGCATCAAATTTAGTCACGTATCTGGATCTGCAATATTGGTCTGAATGAACAGTAAAGAATTTAGATAATAATGTGAAGGTTTTAAGTTGAATTATATCATTGAAGAGATAATTTGCTCATTAATTTTAATTATCTGAATAATGCATAGTCTGGAACCTCTTGAATCAGAAAAAGTAGAGTGGTTTGCCACATTTCCCATGTCTAGCTCATTCCCTCTCTTTTCATACATGAATAGCACCTCTGTTCTGTTGGGGGTGTTTCTTTGTGAAATTTGTCTGTGGCAAACTGTCCTTTTCAAAAATCCCCCTCATGAGCCTAAAAACTGAAACTGGCACACCCCATATAACAGAAGGGAAAAAAGACATACGATCAGTGAGAAGTGAGAGTCTGGAGAAGCAGGTGAACGCCCTCAAGACCAAGAGCTCTTTCCCATTTTCCACTGACTTTGTTAAGCAGGACAAAGTAATTCAGATATAAGAGCTCATTTATAATGTCATCCTCTGGGTCAGTCTCAGACACACAAGGCAAAGCAAAAGCACTCTTCCCTTCAATGAATCATGTTGTGGGCTTTGAATATGGAATGCGAATGAGTTTGTTGCTGAGGAAGAGCAATGGGCAGGAGCCTGAAGTGTCAACAGATGGAGAAGTGGGTATGAAAAATGAGGCTGTTTGCGAGCCTGGTGAATGGAGGATGAATGGTCAGCAGGATGAGAATGACAAAAGTGAGAGATCACTTGGCAAAGAAGTGGATTTATTTTCTACAAAAAGCCAAGAAGGGCTTACAAGTGTGTGCAACACAGGTAGCCACTCTCATCCTGGAGTAATTTCCCCCCTCACTTCACTAAGAGAAGAAATGGACACTAAAGGCTAATTCCATGACCTGAATTCTTCCGATTCTCTGAGCAGCTGCATTGATTTGACCTGTACAGTACAGTGCTGCTGGAGGTTAGAAATGATATCATTATCTGGCCCCAAGGATTTTGTGAACCCATCTCACTCTGAAAGAACAAAAGATATAAACATCTTCTGAGCTCTGACCATGCAACTGATCCCCATAAAGCTGTCAGTGCAGAAGATTGACAGACAGTGTTTGAAAGGTCATAAAATCAATACACAGAAAGTCAGCTCATGGGAAAGCTAATTGGATAGTAACTGCCCTTTGGCTCAAAAGGAGAGACAAAGGTACACATCCCTGATGGTTTCTAGGTAGCAGCTTCTCTGCTGCTTTGAAAGGCCAGAGAAGTGTCTTTGTTTTTCTACATCCAGCTTACTTTTGCTATCAGTCTGATCTGCAGACATCATAATAAAAACAGTTCTTAAACCTGGAGGTAAACACTCTGTCTCCTGGATGATTTACAAGTAAGAAATGAGAGGTGTTATCTGATCCTTAAGCTTTCTGGATGGGCCAGAAGCATAGATCCTCTGCAAATACAAAAGGAGCAGAGCCCAGGTGCTTGTGACTGAAAACAAGCTGTGCAGCTCCAGCTGGCAGGGGCAAAACTATAGAGGCTGCAAGCACAGCCCAAATGAGCCCCATAGTGTAGCAGTGCTTTCAAAAAGCCTGACGTTCATTCACTTCCAACACACACTATGAGTGTTTTCAGGACTTTGCCCAAACCCTTCCAAGGCACAAACACAGCTGTATAGCGCTTCTCCAGTTGGCAGTCTCTGTTCTGAGAAACGTCAGTGGAAGGAAGCCCAAGCTCTATCATCTTACGGGTGTTTTTCAGTCTGGACCAGGACTGGTTTTTGCATAATGGCCAAAACACCATGGGCAGGGTTACCCTGGAAATTGTGTCTTTTCTTCTCCAGCGTGAGGTGCCAACCTAAGTATAGAAAAATGAACATCTGCACTGCAGGTAAGGGGGAAAAAGTGAAAGACCCACAGAGAGGATAACAAAGGATGGCATAACTTGTTACACTGTCAGAAATCCTAGCAGTTCAATTGAGGTTACATGCACACATGTGTAATGCAAGGGACATTTACTCCAGTGCCCTTTTCCCAGCAACCTCCCTGCCTCCAAGCCCTAGTAGCCTGATTTCTTTTCTCTGGGAAGACCCTAACATATGGTCTGTCACAGCACATTTTTTACACTTTCAGGATCCAGCCATTTACCTGGGCATACAAATTATTCCTCTGCAGTGTTTCCAGTGTTCTTGGGGGGTTATGAACTCTAAGAGTGAAAATGTGGTGTTCTAGCAGCAGCTATACTATAGAGAAGCTTGAAAGAAAAAAATCCAAGTAATGTTTCAGCAAAAAAAGGAACAGAACAACCAGAAATGGACAGGTCTCACTTGCTTTGAGCTGGCAGTGAAAGCACATTGGAAACTACCACAGATTGCTTTGTTAACTTGGCAATGAGCTCAGGAGTTTCCATTTGTGTTTGCTTCTCTCAAACACTTTGTCAAAGAAGTAACAACAAAATCATTTTTTTACTTTCAATTTTTAAAAAAATATTAAAATTAATAATCATTCATCAAAAAGAAATCGTATTCATACGATCACCACTGATCTACAGTTCACCGTCCTTCTGGCTTTCACATACCTCTGACAACTGCTGAGCAAAAAAGTATGTCTGTGAGTACTCCAGTGTATTCTCAACCAACATGTGGCCTACTATAATGTACATCCAGCTTTGCTGCGAAACATTCCTCCAGTTTTCACACGCATATATTACAGCAGTGTATAATACAGATTGATTTGCATAGGACATTCAAATCAAATTATATGCACTATGAAAGAGATAGGGAGGTTTTCGTTTTAAACATTAGGGTACTGATATGTAGTAGTTTGGAGTCACATTATTTGCAAAGGAATATCCATATGTGTGCCAGCATGAAACAGTGAAAGAGCAGAGAGAGGATGCTCTTCACAAAACTGAAGGGCTCCGTGTTGAGGTGAGTTGCATTGAAGAGTAAAATCTCCAACCTTATTATTATTTCAGATGAAAGGTTTTTGCAAGCTTTTTCCTGTGAGTTTTTTATAAACTGACAAAAACATTCTGTGCTCCTGAGGTTTCTCAGGGAATGCCATGTGAAATGTTTCAACTTATGTATCATTAAACACACACACATATACACACACACACTTGTATGTGCATATATGTACATACATCTAGAAAGCATGCTTCAACTTGCACCATTTCTGAATTTACACATAGATTTTGCATAAATGTGAGGGAAAACCTGACTCTGCTTTTTTAATTTCACACAAATATTTTCAAGGAATAATAGTTATTAACAAACTTACCCAATTCTGACGTGATACCTTCATCATATTTGCTGTTTCACTAAAACCATACAGGCTTCCAAGAGGAACAGTTCATTAACACCAAAACCTACATTAACAAAGTAAAAACCATATTGGTTTGAAATTTTTACTTTTATTTGCCTTTGAACTTAACTAGTAAATAATTTCCAAAGCATTGAAAGGGTTCTTTCAATTACATTAATATATGGGTTTGATACATTGATATGCAATTTAATTTTGTAGCAGTTTTCATATAAACCATATTCTGAATGGTAATATTTTAAACAAGTTTTAAGCAGTTCGTTTTGAATTCAGCCATGTATTCTCAAGTGATCAAGGCCAGAGCCTTCATTTAAAAACAAGTCCTGAACATACTTTTAAAAAGGTGTTTTGAGATAATTGCTGCACAAGGTCCACAGAAGGTGTAATCCGGATGGTTGGTAGGGTAGTGGGTTTTTTTTTCTTTTAGGCTTTCAGAAGTACTTATGCTACATCTCAAAAGATACAACATTGCAGAACTTAAGACAGCAGGGGTCATTTGAACATCTAGCCTGAAACATCATCCNAATTGCTGCACAAGGTCCACAGAAGGTGTAATCCGGATGGTTGGTAGGGTAGTGGGTTTTTTTTCTTTTAGGCTTTCAGAAGTACTTATGCTACATCTCAAAAGATACAACATTGCAGAACTTAAGACAGCAGGGGTCATTTGAACATCTAGCCTGACTCCCAACATCATCCAAATTTCTGGATCCTACAGGTATGCATCTGTCCCCCGAAAGCCAAATTGTGGAGCACCTGCAGAAAGCAGGCAAGAGGTATCCTCTCCATCTGATGGCTATCTGAGCCTGTTTTGCAGACGTGTGCAAGTGACCCAACAGCTGAACCTCTCTGCCCATGTAAAGATCAACACCCTCCTGACCCTGGAGAGAAATTTTCTTGCCGCTCTCAGCTTTGTTGATTATCATGCCCCATGGAATAGTCAGGGAATGGTCATCAGGTTGGAGAGTGCTTGGCACCAGCAGCAGGCTGCTTCATTCAATATTCTGCCTACAAGCACTGAAAAAATGCCATGTGTTTGTTAGCGAGGTCAAAAAGCAGTGCTACTGTTAGCTTCCCTACTGTGTTCAGGTGCCTGCATACACTAATGAATTTCCCTCTGAGTCTCCAAACAAACAAGCCATCAGGTGAAGCTGGAGTCTTCATCCTCCCTTCAGAACTGGCACTTGACATTGGCAAAGTAATAATTTTTTAGGGCAGCTGTTGGTCAAACAGGAGAACAGCCACAGCCCAATTTCCTACTTTATCAGACTCCTGCTGAGGAACAGGACAAGGACAGGATCCTGACATAAGGGCAACTGCACCTCCCTCTGCTTTGGCTGTAGCATTACCAAACACTCCAGCACTGCTCCTTTTGCCAAAACACACTGCTGGCAGATGTAGAACTTCACAGTTCCGGGAGGAAAGATAAACAAGAGCCTCCCTTGCATGGCATGGCATGGCAGGAGGCCAGGGAGAGTCACAAAGACCCACACCTAAAGAAAGTCTGCGGATTGGGAAGGGAGATTGTTCTCAAACTGACACAAAAAAGGGTCCGGAGAATAGCACATCAAAGACAGTAGCCAAAGCAGGGCTGTCAGGGGAGCTGTGAGACAAGGCAAGGCTGAGGGGTGTGACCAAGGAGCAGGTGTGTTTTCATCTATGGAGAGAGGTGAAGCTAGAGCAGCCATGTCAGCAGCTGCTGCCCAGCAAAACCAGCTGTAACACAAGGGGATCCAGTCCTGCTGGGGTGCCACAGCTCTGTTGCTCACCTCTGCCTTAGGTCTGGGTGCCTGCCTGTAGGCAGCCTTCAGCAACCCCATGCCAAAGGGGATCAGCATTATTTAACAGCATACAACTGGTTTGATTTCAACAAGGTCCCTTCCTTTTAACATATCCCAGGGGAATCTGGCCTTGTTTCAGAGTGTGTTTTGCTTATCTGAGCTCTTCCTGGACAAGAAACTTCTAAGCCCTTGTAAACTTGTTTCCTTGCCTAGGTATATTTGTACTTCAAAACCCAGCTGAAGACAGTAACAGGTTAAGCATGGTCTTAAGATTTAACAACTGAACTCCACCCAACTGCTTTTAATTTACTATGCTATTCAGACCTAACACATCCCGTGGTCTCTGTGTAGGCTTCTCTCATCAATATTTGAATACACACAGAACAAAGGAAAAGCAAAATAAAACAACCATAATTGGAGACAAGAATCTCAGGGTATAAGTAGAGAAAAACACTTAATTTTAGATAAGTGCTTGGCACAGCGTGCTAATCTGCTGTTCAGTAATACTTACTCATGCTGAGAGTATTTTACTCACCATTAGCCCCTGCATTTCAGACACCTCTTCTTACAAGGCATCATGAGAATACAGGTGGCAGAACTGGGCCTTCATGATTTATCCATTCCCCTCATAGAGCCACCACAAAAGGCTGCACAAACTACATTGTTCCCCTTATGTAGGCATGGCAGGGACTGGTCAAAAGTGATACATTGGTGCAATTAATGTGCCCATCTGTACCTGTGAACAATTAATTAGTTACCCTGGGTTTCTAACCAGAGTAGCAATGGATGAAAATATTAGTGTGTTTACTTATTTGTGTTTTGATTCCCCTGAATATGTCCTAAATTACAGCTTCTCCCCGCATTAGTTGCTGGGGCTTTTATTTCTTCCCAAATGCTGGTAGGATGCAGAGCTGGCCCACTGAATCTGAAGGAGGTGACTCATTTGTTGAAGTCTGGGGTTTCTCATCTGTCCTGGACACATCAGACTTTAAGACAACGATGATTATTCAGATGCCTCAGCAGCAACAGCTGTATATAAGGCTGATGAAGGCTCAAATTAATTTGTATGAGTTAGAAGACTTGATATTCTACAGTAAAAAGTAGTGTCAGAGTGAAAGCCCCTGCATATTCATTGTCAGTCATGCCACTGTATTTATTCTGCTAATGCCTTTTTTCAGATGTGCCAGGGAACACAACCAACACCCTTCTATTTAGTAAAGTTTCCTGAAGGATTTAACCCATTGCATTTTGCAATCAGCCCCTGCCCTGGCAGGCTTCTGACTTGCTCCATAGCTTTCAGTCCATGACACGTGATAGAAGAGCATAGAGGAAAAAATAAGCGATAGCTCCAGATCAGAATCAGCTGACAATAATCTATGTTGCCTAAACCTAGCTCAGGGTTTAGTAATCACCTAACACTGACAGCAAACCGAGTCAGATAGTCAGCACTATGCCCTCAAGTTGGGACTTTACAAGCTCATTTGCAGCCACTTCTCTGACCTATTTGCTTTATTCCTCCTTTCTTAGTGCTGTAGTGAGCACTGCACTACATCTTCAAATGAAGACTGCTTGGCCTAGAATACCAACAAAATACCGCAGCCTTACTGCTCCTACCACCAGGTCAATTTGCAAGTATGCCCATTCAAAGGAGCAGAGGGAACTCACTCTGTCATAGCTGCAAGGGAAATGAATAACAGACTCTTAGCTGTGTAAATTGTTACAATATCATCATCAAACTCAGTGAAAGAAGAATGCAAAGCAATGAACAGCGTCAAGGTTAGGAAGAGAGTATTCAGGCATTAAACACACAAAGCAATATACTCACCTGGGTGAAGCTTAAAAATGTCACAGATAACAAACAGAAGGCAGCAAATCAGTCCTTCAGATTGCAGGAGAAACTTTTGAAAAGCAGTCATTAATTTGGCTACTGTAATGAATTCCTCTGTGGAGAAAGCAACAGCTAACTTCACTGCTTCACAGATTCATTGCCCAGGAGGCCCTGAAGAGCACTGTGATAATTTAACCTGTCTTCCTGCATAAGACTCTAGCTACCAGCAATCTTTTAGAATGCCTTCATCTGGCAGTAAAGGGGTGGTTTTGATGAGACATCTTTCATACCCTTGTGTGCAGCTGTTGCCTCACTCCACTTGAGGAACCTCCTCTCAACTTCCCACACAGGCAATGGAGAGAAAGCCCTGCAGCAGAACCTCTGCAAATGCCCCCATTTTGCTTCCTTTCATACTCAGAAAAATACAGAAATGTTACACCAAAAGACACACTTAGCAGAGGAAAACTGTGCTGCGTTGTCTCCCTACACATCCCATACAAGGCCTGTTACACATATGGCTGAGCAGATTACTGCTGGCCAGGTGTTCAGCCACATTACACAGTACCATAGATGACTTTCACATTGGATATGCAGCCCTAGATATGTAGCCAAGGGCACACACAAGTGCAGGACTCAGGGGAGTCTGGATTTCCTAGTAGTTATCCAACCTCCAGGTAAGCCTAGGTCAGTCTTTTTCTTCTTTCTCCCTTCTCATGCTCCATATGTTTGAAGCAGTAACTGCTGATACACCATTTCTGCTCCCCACGTATGTTTTCAGTGCTTTGCACTCTGAGCTATTCTAGTTAGCTTGATAACATAAGAAAGGCTGTTACTCACTGAAGCAATGCATCAAGTCCTTGAACAAATCTCACTTATATAGACTTAATGCAATTAGAACTATCAAATTCCCTTTTTTTCAGCTTTATTCAGAAGCTCTATTTGTCGTTACTGAGTGTAAAGACACTGGAAATATCCATCATGTGTGACTATTGATGACATAGAGGAATTAAAACCATTGCTGTTTGAGAATATTTCCATGCATTCCAACAATTAACAGCTGTACTGGATCCTGAGATTCACTCATCTTTTAGACTGGAATCTACTGAACATCAGTATTTCATGCCACATTTTAAGTCTCCCTCAAGCCTTTTCTCCCTTAGCCACTTGATTTTTGCTCTGATGAAATTGCCTGTTTTGCTCTCTACCTGTGCTGTTTGGCTAAGAGCTTTTCTGACTCCCAGTTAAACTTCCTCTCTCTTCCGTAGATCACATCTGTCTTACTCTCTCAGTACTCCAACTAAATGGTGAAACAAAGGCAAATTCAGGGCAATTGTCATTTGCCTGTATCTAGTTTTGATGCAGGCTACTGTTATTGCAGGCTTGAAGGGGAGCTTGTGGGCACAAAAACTCATGGGTTTTCCTCATTTATCACTTTAAATACTAAAACATGTTACCTCACCTGGAAAACCTGATCTACACTCTAAGTTCATCCTAGCTAAAACAAACATATGCACTAAGCTGTCGTACATGATAGAGCACTGTATGGTTTTGCCTCGCTTTTGATACTGAAAAACAATCAAACACACATTTACCCAGCATTTCCGTTTGATGATGCTCCTTTACAGTTCTGCCAACTGGTATTTGTCCTACCACAGTGCAATTGGGTGACCCAAGTTTAATTTCTCCAAGTCACTAAATGCAAGGCAATGCCATAAAAGTTGTGTCATGGCACTATTAATGAAGAGATTCATCCTCTGGTGACTGCAAAACTCCACTTGGCTCGGGCCTTATACAGGCAACCAGTACCACCATAATTCATCACTCAAGACTAAGATATATGTATAAAATGCTGTTGTGGTTTAAGTCCATCAGGTAACTCAGAACCACGCAGCTGCTCACTCAATCCCCCCCTCTCCCCTTTCTCCCCCCAATCCTGAAGGGGTGGGGAGGAGAATCAAAAGAATGTAACTCCCACGGGTTGAGATAAGAACAGTTTAGTAACTAAGGTATAGCACAAACCACTGCTGCTGCCACCAATAATAATAATGATAAAGGAAATAACAAGGGGAGAGAATACAACAGCTCACCACCCACCAACCCAGCCCAACCTGAGCAGTGATCTGGGCCTTCTGGGTAACTGCCCCCAGTTTATATAGTGGGCATGACGAGCTGTGGTGTGGAATGCCTCTTTGGCTAGTTTGGGTTAGGAGTTCTGCCTCCGCTTCCTACCAGCTTCTCCTCCTCCCTGGCAGAGCGTGAGACTCAGAAAGTCCTCGATCAGAGTAAACATTACATAGCAACAACTAAAACCATCGGTGTTACCAGCACTGTCCCCAGGCTGAAAGTCAAAACCACAGCACTGCACCAGCTACTAAGACGGAGAAAAATGACTGCTACTGCTGAACCCAGGACAAATGCTAGAAGGTGCATTTTAAAAGAAAAGAAATTACATAAAGAGAAGCAAAAATAAAATCTAATTTCCTGTGCACTGCTGTCTCACTGTTCACTGCAAGTTCCAATCGAAGTTTTTCTTCTGCTTGAGTCATTTTTTGGGGAGCATCTCCCACGTGGTCTTTCTAATTTCTAATACGATTCAAGCCCACATTGTAGCTTTTTCTTTTTTTTTTTTTTTTTGGGCCCTTCCTCCTTTTTTTTTTTTTTTTTTTTTTTTTTGTTTGCGCCCCCCTTTTTGCTTTTTTTTTTTTTTTTTTTTTTTGGCACACACAGGATCTGTCTCTCTCTTCCCTCTGCTTTTCTACCCACACACCATCAAAACAGAAATGTAATTACGTTTTAGATGGCTATCACTCTGTTAAATTTGGTTTGAAAGGTCAGTGGAAGGGGACACACAGACACAGAGCATGAGTGTGCATGCCTCATTTCCACAGGAAACCAGTCTTAAAAATTGAAGATTTACAAAGAAAATCAGCTGCACTTTAGCTCACAACAATGCACTGATTTGAAACACCAGAGATTGCTGAATATAAAATAATTATCTATATCTTATCTATGTCTATTGGTCCTCACCCTGGGTGTTGTAAGTCCTCAGAGCTCCTCTGAAGTCACTGGATTTACATTCATTAATACCCATTAATTCCATGTTTCTAAGGGTGTGTATCAGTTAAGGAGATAAGACTGTACCCCTACCCTGACACACATGAGTATGCATATGCACCTGCACACACAGAGCATTCACTGGGAAATACCACATTTCCATCCTAAAGGACAGAGATTTGCACCCAAGTCAAGGCCAAAGCTGTACCAAACTGATAAAGTTACCCAGGGAAAGAAAGGGAGTACAACCCATTCATTTTTCTCCTTCTCCTTCACAAGCTTATAAAAATGGCTTTCTGATGGACCACTTCAAAGTCACCTCCACCCATCTGAAACTTGGCTGAGGATCTCAGTCTTTCTTTATTACTGCGCAACTCTATTAAAGCTCCCAGTGGAACCGATGAGTGAATGTCCCAGCCAATTTTACTTTTTCTATTAAAAAAGAAAAGCACACACTAGTCTGTTGAAAAGCATTTTTAAGAATTTTAATCATAGCAAATGTGTCTGAACAGGTTTCATTAAAACAGCACTTCCACATACACACAAAGGACAAGACTTCAGAGACTGGCCTACAAAAATATCATGTGTTGAAACAAAAGGATTGGGAGGGGTGGTAAGAAACTTAGTAATTTTTGAGATGCCTTCTAGGACAGACAAAGCAAGCAAAGAATGCTTCTCCAGACATTCATATCTATCAACAGCACTTCCAGTACCTGAAGGGGGCCTATAGGGATGCTGGGGAGGGACTCATCATTAGGGACTCTAGTGACAGGACAAGGGGTAACAGGTTCAGACTTAAACAGGAGAGGTTTAGATTGGATATAAGGAAGAAATTCTTTCCTGTTAGGGTGGTGAGATGCTGGAATGGGTTGCTCAGGGAGGTTGTGAGTGCTCCATCCATGGCAGTGTTCAAGGCCAGGTTGGATGAAGCATTGGGTGTCATGGTTTAGTGTGAGGTGTCCCTGCTTATGGCAGGGGGGTTGGAACTAGATGATCTTAAGGTCCTTTCCAACCCTAACTATTCTATGATCCTATGATTTCACCCTTACAAAGTCAATATTTGGCACAGTTTTGAAATGGCAGCCCAGCAGCGCATGTATCTATATATCACAAGGAGGAGGAAGTTGTTTAAAACTAAGTTGCATGTGCTCTTGCTTCTGAAACATGTCAAGGACTTCAATTCACAGCTACTGAACAGTGCCAGCCTGCTTGTTTAGCTAGAATATAATTAACAAGGGTTGGGGAGGAAGCCTGGAGAAGGCAAGGGACCATGTAAAACAGAGTGTAAAACAAGGAGCAGAGATGATGGGAGAACTGTAGGAAAGCCATGTAATACCTGTGTGCCCGAGGCTAGACTCAACCTTCCAACTCCTGGTTCAACTGTTCTTGAAATAGAAGCCAAACCTTCATTTAGCTCTTGTTTTAATTAACGTACAAAGTACATGGATACATGCACACTTCTTCAAGGTTGGCACTGAAATAGAGAACTAACTCTCACTTCAAAGCTGTGCTGAGGACACTTCAGCTGACATGAAGATTGTTCAGTTATTTCCTTTGCCTTTTTATTTTAACACCTGTCAAAGTTTATTTGCCTTCACAAAAAAAAAAAAAAAAAAAAAAAAAAAAAAA
>NDXB01004377.1:92839-107981 GCA_002631895.1 Agapornis roseicollis | reverse complement strand
GAAAAAAAAAAAAAAAAAAAAAAAAAAAAAAAAAAGAAGAAAAAAAGAAAAAAATCCTGTTCATGAGTTATCTTAAAAGTCAAACTTTGCAAATGATTTCTAGGCTCTGTGCTGTTCTCTCTTGCTTTGCTGTTGCTTTAAAAAAAAAAAAGAAAAAAAGATACTAGGTCTATATTAAAGAAACAATAACACAAAATACTCATTTAAAGAGGACCTATGGGAATAACAACAAGCAGAGAGGTATTGCAAATAAGACTCTGCAGGGAGCCCTGGAGATGTTCCTGTTTCTGGGGAGACTTGTTACCCTTTTCATCACTGGAAATGCAGTAGAAATTTGCAGGTAAGCTTCTCCTTGCAAATTTGCAGGGCAACGGGATGGCCAAACAACAGGCTGAAGAAAAGAAAACAGCAGATGGCATGCTCGTAAAGAAGCAGTACAAAGGGCTTTTTAAACCTCTTATAAAGGGCAAAAGAAAGAACCCAAACCCAAAGATGTCAGGCATCAGCAATAGTAAACACAGAGTATCTAGGGTATTAAAAAATATCCTCATTTATCCACTACTCCTGACATTTCTCTCAATCCCAGGGGTTTGCTGGAGCATGCTTGTTCTGACTGGATGGCTGCCAGAAGACATTCAGTGTTGCAGTTCTTTGTTTATCACAAAACCATGCTCCTTGCTGGTAACATTTTACAACTCTTATCACACTGCTCAATCCAGCTACAACTGTCCAAATCTTGTCTTCTCTCAACCGGAGGAGGTCAGAAGGAAAAGAAAGCCCACTCTATGTATCCATTGCAGTTAGTCAGTTTAGCAAATATAATTATTAAGCAGGGATTCATTTTTATCAACCTGTAGGTTTAGCAAATCCCCCAGCACTTCAGCACAGCAGGAAAGAAGCGATTAAAATTCAGTTTATTTCTCCCGATTTTTTAAAATCATCATCACGCTGGATTCCTAAGGTGGGCTTTGGTGGGGGTCTGAACTGCAACCTTTTTTGTTGTTTTTATTTTTTTATCCCACCAAGATTTAAGAATTCTTACCTATGTACAATGAGCAATTAAAAACAGGAGTTACAGAAATACAGGTTTCTACACTCCAGTGCTTGAAAATAGCAGCCTTGGGGTATTACAGAGCCTGTCTTAGTCAATATGCTTCCAAATTTCAAAATAAACCTTCCCACAAGCAAAGCTTATTACTTCAGATGTTCTTTAAGAATTGTGCAGACTAGCCAGGTCTCAAGAAACGAACACCTAAGTGTAAAGTCCACCTCTATTCAAGAAAGTATTTAAGCTTGTCCTACTGAATCCCTTCAGCTTCCTTGGATTTAATGCTTTAGTGATTTCTCAGAATATTCTCCTGAATTATGTCCCAAATACTGCAAGACATCCCTTAAGCAAATCTTTAAAAACATCTGTGACAGTTATTCCAAATAATTTAAGCAAGAAATTATTCATTTGCAGTTCAATCAGCAAAGTGGCCATGCTTGGGAACTGAGCTCCTTTTTACCCTCAGTCAGCCACACACATCTGCTATGTGGCACTCTGTTTTGAAAATACTGTAAAACCCCAATGATCCAGACCTTGCCAATGCATGCAGGCTCTACAGGACAGTGCTTTCAAAGCTGATCAGTGCAGTGACAATACACAAATAATTATGTATATTACAAAAACACATTATTTTGTAATTCCCAAGATGATAGACAGGTAAATAATCTTCACATGAAACTCAGGTTTCTTATTTCTTTGATTTACTCCACCTGAACACCAAGCCAGGAAGCTACAGACCCCTAGCCTAATCCTACTATATCTTTTGAGTGCAATAGCAGCGCCAAATAGCCACTTTTTTCAGCTTTTCAGCTCCAATAGGTTCAATACATCCTGTCTTTAGTTATTTGGCATTCATTAAAGGTTGTCAACTTTATTATTTGACTTAGGACATAACCACCTGCTTTTTGTACATTCAGTCAACACAAATGCAAATAAAACAAGTTTTTACTTTAAACAACATGATGCATCTGCACATACCAAGAACTCAAGGCTTTGCTCTTTTATCCCAGCTTCTTCCTGCTGAGCTCCTGTTCAGCTTGTGTATCTGAGTCCTGAGCTTCAGTGATGAATCAGCACCCTAAAAAATTTCTGCACACCCATCCAGTTTTTCAGGTAGGTGGAAAGCGGCACTTCTGAAATAGGCCTCTTCCCAGCTCAAAGGTGTTGAAGGAAAAGCAAGATCTGGAGTTTCACTGCCATCCTAGAGATTCAATTTGACAGAAATGACATATGCAGGCCACTGTAAATCATGCCCAGGAAATGTTTTTGCACACACTGATCTCAATTTCCAGGCTACTGCCTAATTGTTTGCTCATTTCCAGGTGTTCTTCTCCTTCTACACCCTTTCTTCACACTTTCAAACCAGTTCAGGCCAAGTCTGTATGTTGTCGCCTTCAAGCTTTCAGAAGTGCTTTACGCAGCTCTGTTTTGAAAGACCTCCACTTGAATTTACAGACCTCTGATAAACTAAAAGGTATCTGGCTGTTCCTGTGTGGGTGGTTATCCCAGTCTGGAGCCACAGAGAAATGATGTGGCTCCTCATCTAAACACCAGAAGAGATGTTACCTGTGAGTTCCATCCAACAGCAGTACAAGTCAGTTTGCAATAGATAGCACAGAGGGGGCTGCAACTCATCCCACATGAAATAGATAGCAATACTTAGCCTTCATGTTACTAATCTATCTCAGCACCTCATCATCCCAGGACCATACAATACATGACCATACCTAGATGTAAGAGCCCTGTCACAAATCCTCTTGGCCTCTCCCTACTGTTTGTGAGCATGTGCTATATGCATACCCTCCCCAAGCATGGAAATATGCTCCTGTGATCGTAAGTGTAGGCATTCCATGCATGCCCAGGAGTCCCCTTTCATCCCCATACTTAGGTGCTTCAGTGTAACATAGATGAGGAGAGTGAAAACGGACTTGTGTAGATCTGTAGGGGACTGTGGGAGGGATAGGGGGAATAGGAAATATTTTTTTCTGGATGTGGATCTTACCTAATGCCTATGAATTGCCTTTGCATGTTCAGGAACATGCTTAGCACAAACGTTACAGGAATCATAAAGAACTAAAATTAAAATGTAATGAAGCACAAGAAAATACTTTAAAACTGCATTTTCTGAACATTTATTAGGCATTAAATTTCACTGAACTTGAAAGGTAATTTTTTTGTTAGAGATGCTTGGGGCAACTTAAGAAATGACTGTGAAATCATTCAACTTGAGGATAAAGCAAGCAGCTTTGCTTGTTGACACAAGCCTACATGAGGTAAAGTGACAAAGAGAAAGAACACAACAGCCCAAGCTGTCAGGCCTATGGACAGTGTACAGCACCAGAAAGGTCACCAATATGCTGTAAATCCATTGCAGCATTTCTACACAATGTTGTCCTACTGAAATTCTTGCACAAAAATCTTTACCTTCAGGGCAGGCAGATTCTTCAGCAGCTTCTCAGATGATGCCGGGACTCATTTGCTGTCATATAGCTTCTTCTCTCCCTCTCCCTACACCTATAGAAAATGTCTGGAAAAAACAAATCTGAAGCAAAGCTTTCTGTGTAACTCGAATAAGGAAGCATTTCAATTCTAATATTTACTTCATATGTGTTCACTTGGCATATGAGTGTCTCCTGCAGTACTTATGCAAGTGACTCATGCCAGCAGGGCACGTTGCCTGGGGGCAGTTTAGCTGTGGATAATGGGTACAGCCCCTCTCTGTGACAGCAAAGAGGCAATGTCCTCTGCTACATGGCATTAGAAATTTTCCTAAAATTAAAGTAATACTTATTTGGGGGGAAAAAACCAACCAACCAACCAAAACCAAAACAAAAAGTACGGGTGGTGAGATGCTGGAATGGGTTGCCCAGGGAGGTTGTGAGTGCTCCATCCATGGCAGTGTTCAAGGCCAGGTTGGATGAAGCATTGGGTGTCATAGTGTGAGGTNAAAAGTACGGGTGGTGAGATGCTGGAATGGGTTGCCCAGGGAGGTTGTGAGTGCTCCATCCATGGCAGTGTTCAAGGCCAGGTTGGATGAAGCATTGGGTGTCATGGTTTAGTGTGAGGTGTCCCTGCTTATGGCAGGGGGGTTGGAACTAGATGATCTTAAGGTCCTTTCCAACCCTAACTATTCTATGGCATTGCTGTGAAAAGATCCAGGGAACATAGTGTACAATACATACTTAAGGCCAAGCATCCCTCACCTCCATAAGTGAAAAGTTTACTTAAAACTTTTAAGTAAGTCACCTGTTTAAAACCAGAAAAAAAGAGAACAAAAGTTTTGTGACTCAGTTGTCATCAGCTACAATTCTGTATTCCAAAGTGATTAAAACATGAACAACCTTTTACTATTTACCACAACCCACACTTGACACTTTGGCTTACAAGTGTTCTTTCAAAGATGTTGCCATTTTTACTTGATGGCAAAGTAAAAGAGGTATCATAATTCACTTGATGTCATTCTTTTCCCGCTAATGTTTTATTCAGACTGAGCTTCATTAATAAAGACGAAACTTTGGACTCATGATTGCTCTGTGTTTACAAAACATCCAGTCTCCTTTACACCTTGGTTAAGCATGAACAATCACTGAACACGAGATTTCCTAAAAAAATCCCACATACCAAAATTGCATATTTTGAATTTTTAAAATTCACTAAACAAAATTTCACAGAGTTGAACCCTAAAATCTGTTTGCCAGCAAGCACAAGCCAAAAATGGAAGTTGGGGCCCTCTAGAAAAGAAAATTAAGCCAGACATCAACACACATCCTTCCCATTAAACAAGCAAATAAATACACATTCATACAGAGTAACTTGCTCTAAAAATGCAGGTGCCTGAGTAATTACCCACAAGTTTTAACATAAATTTTGATTGCTTGAATAGCACTGTGTCATAGTAAGTTTCTTTATTTTGGTGGAACTGGGTAGTGATTTCTTACTGGACACCAAAGAACAAAACCTAGCCCAGAACATGACACTTGATACAAGTCCAAATGCATTTTTCCACAGAGAAAAATTACAAAGATAAGGCTGTAAAAAAAAACAAACAAAAAAAAACCCACAAAAAAAAACCAACAAAAAGAAAAACAACAAAAACCAAACAAACAAACCCCAACTAAGTTAGGTGTATATAGCACTATTACATTTTTAAATGTCAGGTACTGGACCAAGGAATGGGACAGACTGCACTGCATTTTTAAAGTAGTATGACTATCGACATACTCAAGAAACATTTTAACACTGTACATTACAACAATTTAGTTCACTTCTACACAAGTCAGCAATAAAGCTAGGTGATCCAACATGATATGGCAGCTGCAAATTTAAAATGATAGTCACAGTCTAAAGCCAGAGCAAAACCATCTCTGGAACCCTTAGTTATAAAACGGGATGAAGGTACACACCATGCGTGCACACTCAGGCAAAAATCTTGAGGTTTTACTTATTGCTCTTACACAAGGCTGTGAGCAGGCAAATGTCTGGATCAGAAATTAGGTCAAACATGCATTCCAGCAGGCAAGAAAAGTACAGGAAATTCATATTAATGAAACAATGTACTGTGATAATACAGGATGGTATTCTGTCTAATATATACTTACGTCATTAATACAGGATAAACTCCAGGTCTGCCTGTTGTATAATGTGTTATGCAGTGTAGTATTTTAACCTAATTTCTGATTCCTCTTTCATGCTGCACCCTCCCATGTAGGGACAGAGAGGGTGCTTTTCAAGACAGCCATTCTTTGCAACACACGAGAAACCTTGGCTTTAAGAGCTTCAGCCAGGCAGGTACAGCCAGAAGGAGGATAACAGTACTGTAGGTCCAGGACCTGCTCTTTGACTGCTTCATGGTCATTGACAACTTGGATAAGCTGGTGAGAAATGCATCAGTGCTGTTGTCTGAGCATTTTCCACCTATGCCATATGCCCCCTGGTACTCCTAGCAATTGCTACAGGGGATAAGGCAGTAGAGGGTTGAGTCCCGTATCTAGTCACTTCCTCAAGTCTTAGAAAGGCAAGAATTTTTTGGTGAACTGGCTTTTGTTTACACAATAAGTAGCGTAGTGTGGATGTCATAGAAATCTGGCTTCCTACTGGCAACATGAGACTAGCACTTTCACAATACACATTTTGGAATACCTGTTGTCCCCTACTGCAACCAAATTAAACATGCTGTGGAGAGGTGTCCATGTAATTACAATACTTGTAAGCCAAGTTCAAGGCATACTGCACATGGGCCTTGCACAGAAAAGGCATTGAATGTATTATCTGAGGATCTTTTTTTTTTTTTTGCTGTGCTATGCATACGTATGACAGTAGATAAAAATCAGCACAATGGTTCCTCTCCATACATGAACCAACACACACCATAAAAGTTAAGCACCACATATGCTGTTCTTCAGCTGACAGGAATCAAGGAAGAGAATGGTAGTTTGGGAACAGGGAGGGGAATGAATCCAGCATGAAGTTAGAGGTATGTTCCTGACAGAAGTCCTAGCTAGGAATGTTTATTGTGAACCAGCAACTGGATTTTGTGTTATAAGCAGGAAACCACCGATGTCTACAGGGCCAACTTGAGCACTGCATGCTCAAAATTACGCTCTCTAGTGTTGTAATATGGCACTGAGCAACCTCTAATTAGTTACTAGAAAGAGCAGTAGGCAAATGACAAGAGGTCATGCTTCAGGGAGGTTACACCTTGTACTTGCAAAAAGAAGCAGTTTAAATCAATAGGTTTTTCTGTCTTATTAAAGGTCTGTCATATGCCCCTTGATCCAATCCCTAAATCTCACACAAATTTCAGCTTTGCCAAATACCAATATTCACACTGAGCTCTATTTTACTTATGAACTACTGGGACTGGTTAGAGCAAGGCGCTACTGCAGCAAAGGTTCAGGAATTTGGCTCTTTCCAGGAAGTGAACTGCAAATGACTGGGGTTTCATGACACTCATGGGTGGAGGGAGACAATTCCTGTGGGTGTTTTTTCAAATCTGTCCTTATGAACACCAACGTTTGTAACACTGAAGTGTGGGAAAAGGCTCTATCATGCTTACCCAGATATTTTGACACCAGGACAGCCACAGTGATGTAGGAGGGGAGCCCACCCAGTAGAGAGTTAGGTTGCTGTGGGCTCTCCTGCTGGCTATTGTCACAGCCTCTTACTACATAATTGCATATAAAGGTCCTTGGCTTGTTGGGATGGTGAGGCTTCTTTAGGGGAAATTCTCTGCCACACTATCCATGGGTACACAGTTGCATCTCCTAGGAAAGAGGGAGGCAAAATAGATCTGAATGCTTTAAAAACAATTAGGAAAACCTAAGCTTTAGAAGGAGAAACAGAAAAAATCTGCTATCACAACTTTTCAGGAGGAGTCCTAGGACTTCTTATGACCCATTTCTTCACTAATAGCTCCTTCAAATAGAAGATGCTGGAAGTGCCACTTCTCTGAAGCTGAAAAAAAATGGGCGAAAAAAGAGAGGCAAAAAACACACACCACAGAACAAAATAATTGCTTGCAAAACATTTCCATTTAAAAACTATTGTACAACTCCCTAACTTGGTTTAATTGGTGTGCAGTTTAAAACATACAAAATGCTTTACCAGCTACGTGATTTCTTGGTTTTACAAGTCTCATTCCCTCCCCCCATTAAAAAATAATGCATGTGTGGACTGGTATTGAACACCTTGTACAGAGTCACGCACCGATTCTCTTAATTCTACATGGAGCAGTTTTGATTTTAATCTACTGTGTTTAGAGTAGAGCTCATTCCGTATACTTTGCAGTATAACCAGCTACATAGATGTCTTTAATCTCGTAACACAATTAAAAAAAAAAATCACTGTACTTTGCAGTCCCCTTGATAAATGATTATGGTGACGCATGCAGTCCTCCTCAGTGCCGCTGCCGCCAGACACGGGACGTGATTTTCTCCACACGCTGCTGACAGGCCTGACGCCACACTGACGGGGGCTGTGGCTGGGCTGGCACACTGCTGCCCCGGTTCTGCAGTTATTGGGCAAAGCTGCACTGAATTGTCTCACTCCATACCACCACCATCACCACCACCGACCCAACCCCCAGGGAACACGCACCCCTGCCCGCCTCAGCCACAGGAGATCACTGTGAAGCGCTTGGAAATGCACGACATGTTGTGGAGGACGATGCCCAGGAGAAAGACTAGGACGCAGGCCACCAGGATCACAGTGCAAACCCCTGACCAGGTGGAGCTTTTCACAACTCCTCTCCGGTCCGGCTCCTCTGTTCCCCCCTCGGTGGGAAGGCCACCCTGCAGTGGCTGCTGCTCCGGTGGGATTGTCACCACTGCCAGGGACTTCTGCTGGCTGCCAGGCAGGAGGCGGCAGCCAATGTCTCCAGGCAGTAGGGCTCTCTCCTTGGAGAGGGGCAAGGGCAGCATGTAGCACCCATTGCTGGGGAGTTTGATGAAGACTGGGGTGTGCTCAGAGGTGTGGGGGATTGCAATGATGGCAATCACCTCGGGGTCATCAGGCAGCTGCGACACAGAGTACCCCGGTGGCAGCTTGGTGATTCCACGGCACCAGGGGCAACGCAGATCCTTCTGGCTGGTCCTCATCTGCTGCAGGCACACGGAGCAGCACGTGTGCTTGCAGTCCAGCAACTTGGGCCGCCGGCGCGGGCTGTAGTAGTTGAAGCAAATCTGGCACTCCAGCAGAGAGTCCTGGGACAGGGTTTCCATGGTGGCTGGCACAGGGCAGCACAGCAGGTCCCACGACAATTCTCACCGCGTGACAAGTCTCTGGTCAAGTCTCACACAAGACAAGTCTCACAGCTAGGGAGCAGCTGCTGCCTTCCTGCTGCTTCTCCTTAGGGTAGCGTCTGCCTTTATGCTGCTGCTGCTTCTTCTCAGGGCAGCACCAGGCAGTGGCTATGGAGAGGGCAGGAAAACCTCAGGCCTGAGCCTTCCAGTACCTGAGACAAACAGATAAACATGAAGGAACAGGTTACTTACAGGAACCACCAGGAACAAGAGTCCAGCTAAGGGGGGGATGGAAACTAGTGCTGACCTTGTAACCTGGAAACAAATTTGCCACCCTTAGCAAGAAAATACCTTCCCACTGGCTTCTCCAAACTGCCCAGTGGCAAACCTTCAGGTCAGCCATCACTAGGTCTCCATTTACAGCTATAAAATCCCTACCAGTCCATCAGTCACCATCATATTTATACCCATAACAGGGGAAGCTGTAGTAGTTCACTAAGGAGGTCCATCAGCTTCTACCTCCTGTTATATTTGCAGGACCTGCACCTTAACTATTGTTCTCATTTAATCCTTTAAACCCCTGAGGATTTTTAGCTATTTGGCTCAACTACTAAGTCTGTGTGAAAGGTTGGGAAATTAAAAATATGTGAAACAGATGCATTTCCACAGGCTCCTGAACCTACTCATGTACATGAATAAGCAACCAAGTAACTACACTGAAACACCCACATTTGCACACAATGAAAAGGAATGGCATAATTTTAAGTCAAATTAATTTCTTGCCTGGTTAGACAAGCAGCTTGCTCAACATAGCCCTTCTCACTGACAAAAGCTTCACCCAAGACAAAAGGCTCTGTTTAGACCCAGAACCATCAAATATCATGGACAACAATCTGTTAATGCACTGAATTAAAGTTGTTACTAACCTTGTTCTGAAACTATTCACTATAGAGGAATTCTTTGCATTTCCCACTTAATACTTACAGCTATGCAAAAAATCGCAGCTGTGTTGACTTTCACAATGACCTGTTTAGCTTTGTTTAATTTTGGTTACTCCAACACATGATAAATATGAATGGGTAACAGTTTTACAACTTTTTACATTGCCTGCCTTGCTGTGTTTGAAGTAATATCAGCCTGAATTTGCATCCAGATAATACAATAAAGAAAACACAAAATATTTGCACAGTGAACTTTGATCTTCTCTTATTGCAGTATTATTCCCAAAATAGAGTTAACACCTGAGGACCACAGCTGTCAGAGGTTTTCTTCCTTTCTATACAATTATTTCTTTCTCCTCCCTCCGGTTCATAGCAACTAGGTTGTGACATGCTAACATCAGTACAATGGAAATAACGTAGTTCAAGAAGAAAAGGCAGGCACAGATGTGCAGTTTGCAATGCAGGACAGCCTTCTGGACCACACTGTCCCACACATCCTGCTTCTGGCAGCTACTTGTATTTGAGTAGGGAAAACAAAATACACGTCATTTCTTCAGATGCTAACGACTGATATCACTGACATTGGCAGAACTAGCCCAGCTGTAGATTTTGTAACAGCAGCAAGTTTTGGCTCACAAGGCACTTCAACAAATACACTGTGACAATCCTGACTCATGAGAGAGCAGGGACTGCAGTTATAAAGGCAGGTGCTCTTGAAAAGTGGGCAATGGCTGCAGGGAAAAATGGCACATGCCAGCCATCCAAACAGCACTTTTGGGATGTTTTGCCTGAATGCAGCACAGAGACCACTGCTGAGAGGGAGACTGATGTGAGCATGAAGCCAGCATGGGTCCGTGTGTTGCCTGCTCTGCACCAGCACAGTATTACACATGGCATTAACAAATACTCTAGTGCAGAGGAAGCCTAACTCTGCCACAGAAGGCACTATGCATTCACCACCTGCATGCAGGCCATACTGAGGGAAAGTGGAAGAAACATGTAGAAACTTTATCTTCTTCATCCTCTCCTTCCCATTACTATCTTTACATCCCTGAAGTACAGGAAGGCACAAAGGAAGACTGGCTGAAAGGGTCTTTAACCAGCTAGCGTGCAACTGAGAGAAAAATGACAGACAGCTATCCACAATGCTAGGCAATTCATGGCTGAAAATCATTAACAGACAAAGGCCAGGTTAGGAATTAGGTATAGGAACTCAGGAATGAATCACTGAAGCTATCAAATCCAGATCTTAGCCACAAACAACCCAGCAGGTTTACATTTTGCACAGAAGTATCCATACAAAATCCTCAGTTATGCACTGCCCAAGCCAAACTTGAGCTCAGACATTACAGGACACAATTTGATCTGCCATATCTGCAAATCTGTAAGAAAAAAAAATACAAAAAAAAACAATAAAATGCTCCAATGCCTGCAAACCCAGAAGGAAAGGCTTACATTTAAAGACAAAGTTGAAGTACTGCAGATGTAGATCAGTATGCCTGCATAGAAGCTCTGCCCTCCACATTTTGGATGTCAGCGCACTGAATTGGTGAAGTTCTCTGACCTCATTTATCTGTCACCTACAACCATCTCTCTCCACTTACAATGTTGAAGGTAAACCAGTTTTCACTGATGCGAATTTGATTGGCTTCAAGATAATATTTCTGACTGCATGTCCTTGTCCAAGAGTTATATAATCATGTGCTACCAAGGCCCTTATCCCTGCCCCAGTGACATCCTTAAAGCAGAAGATCAGTGCACCTCTCTGGAAACATTCAAAATCCACCTGGACGTGTTCCTGCGTAACCTGCTCTAGGTGGCCCTGTCTTGACAGGGGGGTTGGACTAGATGATCTCTAGAGGTCACTTCCAACCCTAATGATTCTGTGATTCTGTGAGAAGAGCTGAAGAATAAAACAAGAATCACCCCCAGGCAAAAAGTGCCCTAAGAGGAAAAAGAAGCAAATCCATCCCAACAAGATCTCAGCTGGCTGGAACTCTAAATTATGCTGCAAAGCATTTCTTGAGGAGGCTAAAGTTTTAAGGTATTTGTGCAATCCACAGGAAGAAGAGATAAAGTATGGAGCCAAATTAAAAGGTTAAGATAGGGCTTACCACCTACATGACATACACTGTTCAGATATGTGTGGATATATTTGCAGAAGCTGTAAATATAATGACAACCCTACTTTGATCTGGTGCTGAATCAAGGAAATGGTCACTTTCAACTGTGCGTCTTTAAGTTATACTTCTTTCCTTCCCTGACCCCTTCTCTCCCCCTACCCCCGGAAAAACAATTATAAACACTTTTAAGTAACAAAGTTGCATTCTGCATATCCTTACAGAGAATTATGACATTCTTACTTTCCCAAAACATCCCAAATAATGATCAGACATATATTTTGACGTGTCAGTTGCAACAACCAGTAAGCTGAGAGGTTAGTATGACTCCTTCCAAATTTGTCTAAAGACAAGTTAAAGAGTAGCCACAGCCATCTAACCCCTTGTCCTTTGATGACACTGTCTTGTTCAAGGGTTGGACATGTAGGTTTTTGGGTACAGTGCAATTTTACTCCCAAGCACACTCAAAGCCCCAGAACCTTCCTGCACTCTGCCACAGCTCAGCTTGGGGATAAAAGAAAATCAAGCTATAATGTACAGTCCAAACTAAACTGCATAATGTCTATTTATTTCACAATACATAGGTAGGAAGGAAAAAGCCATGAGAGCTCTCTCAGTACTCTTCTACCACTTCAGTAACTATGCCAAGAGGAGCAGACCTCCTCTTGGACAGGGGACTGAACTCTCAACACTCCCACACCAGTTGGAGGTACTGAGCTGTCACTGGTGAACACCTAACTCAAAGCTAACTCAGACTTCACTCTTCTTGGTGCTCTGAGCATGAAGATCAAGAGGCAGCCAAGCTGCACATGAGGGCATGGCTCATGTCACGCATTAGCCAAAAATACTGTCTTGTCATGTTTTGCTCTTGTCATCCATTGATGCCCAAGGGGGATAAGACTGCTGACAGGAAAATGGGGGACAAAAATAAAAGATTGTCAGGATTATCTGTGGGGCTCTGCAAGAGAGACAGCATATGTGTATGTGTGGAGAGAGGAATGCATGTGGAAAGGAGGGCTAGGAACTATGACAGGGAAACTATATACACAACCAGAAAAAACTGCAAGTAGTGACTCTGCCTGGCACAAACCTCACAGCAACTGGCAGCTCTACAGGGCTGAGATCTATCTAGTGACTCAAATGAAAATTAACTGGGTATAAAAATACACAAGCTCCAAAACTCAAGTGTCAGGGTTGACAGGTGGCCAGCAAGAGATTTACAAGTGGCTACAGAGACCCAGGGAGGAACCTGCAAAGCTGATGACCCCTGCAGCAGAAGATCAAAGTACAGCCAGGTGCCTGAGAGCACAGCACAAAGGTCCTTCCTGCAGATTTGAGCTGCCCTCTGCTTGAGCCAGGAATTTTTAACATCTGAGAAATGATTGTGTAACTTGAGAGCAATAAAGGTCTGGAGAACAAGTCAGGTATTTTAGCTGTTTGCCAGTCACAGTGTCTGTTCAGGTGTTGGAGACCACAGCAGAGCCCCAAGCTCTCTGGTTTTTTTTAGGGTGAGCAGGAGGCCAGGAGTGCCAAGGCATCAGATTCCTGCTCCCCAAGAAGGTGAAGGCAGAAGGGATATTTGCTGCTCTCTTGCAATTTGTAGCTTCCCAGCACAACATGGGGGGTGTTGCAAGAGATGAACAGATGAAGGTTGCTGCAGGTAGTATTGCACAGCTACAGATGAGAGGAGGAAGAAAGCACAAATTTGCTGCACAGAAAGCTCTGCACAAACCCTAACTATAAAGCAGTCCCCAACTGGCAGGGTCGGGAAAAAAAGGCTATTTTTGGAACCCAGTGTATAGAAAGGCATTTTACATCCATGATGGGAGTTGGACAACAAGTCAGAGAACAATAATAGCAAATTTTTGCCTATTGACACAATATTTTTTCTGTGTAAGGACAGTCCCAGTGATACTAAGCAATGGAAACCACAGCCTTGAAGGGGTGCCACCTCCACAGGATAACTTATAACTATCTTCACACATGCTTCCCAGCTTACTAGGACCCAAAATTATGCTAACTTGGAAGCCTCAAAAATATACTGTAATGATGCCTGTGGAAGATTAAACATCATATCACATTTTTAAAGACTGGCTTTGGGGCACACTGATGCAGTTAGCTGATCACTGAAATAAAACCTCAAAAACTTTGCACAGACTTATGCATGTACTTAGGCATGCTCTACTTGCTGTACAGCAAGGTTAATAACAGACTTTCAGCAAGACAGTGTATCGACAATACTTCACCTTTCTCAAGGAAGGTCCATTACGTAAACTCCCCAAACACATTAAGAATTCTTTGACAGTATTACTGAGTATGTATGATTTATGATGAAGAAATATCCATTCATTTCAGGTGCCCTTAGGCTGGAAAGGAGATGGGGGTGATGGGGGAGTACTGTTCTGAACAGGGGAACTAATTGCAAGAGTCATCTGCCCACATATATGGAAGGAAATATATGCTAGAGTTGTTTCAAACTGATAGTGAGGGAGAAGGAACATATTTAATATTTGGAAGCATGTCTGCTACAATATTCAGCATTTGTGTATGTTTTCAAAAAACCCACATTTGAAGAAAACACACTGGGGCTGCTGCAAATGTCCAGGACATGCTACCTGATTTCCCCTGAATATCCTTCACTAAATGATCCTATTTATTTTTAGGCTGTTCCGTAGCACTAATTACCATAGTAACTGAGAACATCACAAAGATTAATTAATTTATTCATCACAACACCCTTGTTAAGAGAGAAGTATTATCATATCCTTTCATCATCTAAGAAAAGAAGTGCTGAGAGACAAAGCAGTTGGTCCAAGGTCATGCAAACACCACCCACATTGCCTCAAATCTCCTGGACAACTTCATCATCCCAGCTCCACTTTTCATCTCTTGAGCCCTCGGGCAGAGGTGACAGGTTCTTTTTTTGCAACAGAGAATCAGCAAAGCTCAGAAAACCATCCATTTCTCCCCATTTCTTCCAGCTGGCAGTATCTCCATGGAATGCCTGAGGATTTTTGTGGCTTTTATTGGACATATGAGCTTTTCCACAGACCATGAAAACTATGAGAGACTGTGATCCAGAAACTGATGTTTCTCCACAGACATAGTTCATCCACCATGTAGATTACAACCAAGAGACTACATGCATTTTGAACAACATAAAGCTAACAGTAAACCAACAAAGTTAATCCAATCTTCTCTCCAGAATTACCTATTTTCCAGGCACCTTCTTTTAAGCCAGGCAGCCTACATCCTTTCTTCACAATTGCACAGAAATATTGGGGGGGGGGGGTG
>NDXB01004377.1:59896-90047 GCA_002631895.1 Agapornis roseicollis | reverse complement strand
ACAAGGGCAAGTGTAGAGTCTTGCATCTGGGGAAGAACAACCCCATGGACCAGTACAGGTTGGGGGTTGACCTGCTGGAAAGGAGCGAAGGGGAAAGGGACCTGGGAGTACTGGTGGATGGGAGGATAACCATGAGCCAGCAATGTGCCCCTGTGGCCAAGAAGGCCAATGGCATCCTAGGGTGCATTAGAAAGGGGGTGGTTAGTCGGTCAAGAGAGGTTCTCCTCCCCCTCTACTCTGCCTTGATGAGGCTGCATCTGGAATATTGTGTCCAGTTCTGGGCCCCTCGGTTCAAGAAGGACAGGGAATTGCTTGAAAGAGTCCAGCGCAGAGCCACGAAGATGATGAAGGGAGTGGAACACTCCCTTATGAGGACAGGCTGAGGGAGCTGGGTCTCTTTAGCTTGAAGAAGAGGAGACTGAGGGGTGACCTCATCAATGTTTGCAAATATGTAAAGGGTGAGTGTCAGGATGATGGAGCTAGGTTCTTTTCAGTGATGTCCAGTGACAGGACAAGGGGCAATGGGTGTAAACTGGAGCATAGGAGGTTCCACGTGAACATCAGGAAAAACTTCTTTACTGTGAGAGTGACAGAGCACTGGAACGGGTTGCCCAGGGGGGTTGTGGAGTCTCCTACGTTGGAGATACTCAAGGCCCGCCTGGACAAGTTTCTGTGTGATGTACTCTAGGTTACCCTGCTCTCACAGGGGGGTTGGACTAGATGATCTTTCGAGGTCCCTTCCAACCCTTAGGATTCTGTGATTCTGTGAAATAGACGGGATTAAGAAATCGGAAAATACTTTCTTAGAAGCCACACAACACTAAGTAAAGAAACTCTCCTCCTTCATAGACCATAAAGAAGTAGAATAAGATTTGAAGGAGATTAGATGGGGCAGGGGAGCCTTTTGCATATTTTTAGCTTTCTCCTGAAATCAGCTAAGTAGGCAGCACAATGAAGTAAAGTCCCCTTTTGGGGAAAAGGTGTAACAGATGTCCTAATGTAGGAGAACCACTTCGCAAACAGTGGAAGATAGCCAACTAATAGGCCTCCTCAAGGTCAACTGCTATGTCATTTCCTAAGGCAGGCAAATTGTGATCTTCATGCATTTTTAGTCTCTGATAAGCACAACAGATACTCCAGGTCACAGCACTGGTCATTCTGGTTTGCAGACTACACCAAAAGGAACTGGAACTGATCCAAAAGCTCCTTTCTTATTGGAAACTAATCATTCACCCTGTAACACTCTGCCAGCTAGTAATATTAATACTACCTTCTCTTTCTGAATTTTGGGCACAGTCCAACTGTCACTGCAAAAATGGATCACAAGCAGTTAGGAAAAGCCTGAACTGCATACATATTGATGATTTCCTATTTCATGATTTATCTTTCTGTCTTTACACCAGTAAAATCCTCCAAAAGAGATTTAAAAAGCTATACTGGATAAATTATTTCTTCCAATACTTTTGCAAACCACATGTTTCTACCCATGACTATAAACACTCTACAAGCTCCAGTTCAGAAAAGTTATGAAGTGCACGGCCTGACATTAGCCATGAAAGTTAATGGGATGACACACGCTCTTGAGGTCAGTTGCACATTTACATACTTAAAGTACTATCCTTCAACACAACCAATAAAGAATATAGTGTCAGCAGCTCAGGCAGATCAAGGTAATCTCTAAATGAAGATGCCTTCAGTTCCCTGTGCCACCCTGAAAACATGCAATCTGAGGGAACAACACGATGTTCCCAAAACAGCTCCAATTAAACCAACTGGTTGCACATCTACCTACCCCACCAGCTCCATGTCACAACTTCGTGTCCCAGTATCACCAGGCAAAATTTCAGACAAGTGCTAAGGCAACAAACTGACACCAGAAAAGGCTCTCAGCTCTCTCCTTCATGCCCATGACAGAAAAAAGAAGATTTCCACGGATAGACTTACAGAATGAAGCCTAGAACAGTCTCTCCCTCATATGAGCCAGCACCATTTGCCAACAAAAGTAGCCTCATAGCTAAGCAATGCAGGGCAACAACCATAACTTAGGTTAGCACCACCACAACCCTCTACAGTGGGCTTAGATAAATTACAGATCTGGGAGACTGAGCTCAAAGCTGCAGAGCTGCTAGCCTCTCTGCTCTGGCAGTCACACTGTGATGGGGACTGCCACTGGCTGCTCAAATGCTCAGGCATAGAAAAGTAAACTATATTTGCCCATATTATATGAAATCTACTGTTGCTTTCCTTCACAGAAATGGTATTCAACTCCAAGAGCCACTCACATTCTGTAGCTGCAAGAAGTTTATCAGACCTGCCAAGCTCTGTCTGGTTGTATTTCATTCTTCACAATGAGTCCCAAAGTTCAGGCCAGACGTCACCCATCATAATCCAGCCAGTCAAAGTCTGGCTGCTTTTGGAACCTCCTTGTGTGAAAATACCCTCCCATTTAGCAGCAGCTGAGTATACAGAACTTTTGCTGTATGAGGGAGTGCCGATGCTCAGACAGGACTGTGTTATCCTTAGTAGAGCAAAACAATTAAAATGAAGCAAACTGCCTTACCTCTTAATTTTGGGCCTAGTTCTGTAGTCCTTGCAATACAAAGGCAGAACAAACTTAGAAAAGATAACTAACATAATACTGCTAATGCTCAAGGTTTCATCACAGTCCTGATAGCATATGGCCATGGCAAGTCCTAGGTTCACAGGATTATGGACAATCTGTTCAGTACACAGTAAAAACAAAGCTGCTAGCCCCATTTTTCTGAAGAAAAGCCTGAAAACATGAACTTCAGAACCTCTAAATCCTACCCAGTTAGGTAGAACCCCTACATTTCAGTGCCTGTCTTGCAAGCCAGTCTCGTGATTCCTGCATGTGACTTAGAGCTACTTAGAGCTATTTCTGAGGTGAACAAATTCATTGGCAGTTTCAGATCAAATTAAACAAATACTTTCTCTTTAGGCAAAAATGGTCATTTCCATTAAAATGTCAACTCATTTCAACTTTCATTTCAATCTGACTATTTTCTTTTAGAATAAATTTATAAAAAGGTAACACAAAGAACAAAGCTTTTTGCACTGGAACAAAATTTCTTCTGGTGTGCTCAGTCACTGAGTGAGCCAGAAGTATCTCTAGCTCATATCGCTCTACTGATGAATGTGGAATGTTTAAGCCTAGCAACACACCATTGTATTTTTTCCCCAGTAAAAATCACAACATGGGCGTTTTGAACAGACAAGTCATATTTCATGATGCGATTGAAGCCTGAAGAGGACTATGTGGTTGACAGAATTGCTGGGTTTTACAGGCTATTCTTATAAAGGCGCTAAAGGATCTTACTTTGAAAGGGCAGGTGGTTCAGGGCTTTCTAAAAACATTCACACTCATCCCAATGGTCTCCAGAGTATTTCATCTCCAGTACTGTGTTCAGTTTTGGGCCCGTCACTACCAAGAAAGACCCTGAGGTGCTGCAGTGTGTCCAAAGGAGAGTAATGGAGCTGGTGAAGGATTTAGAGCACAAGTCCTGTGAGGAGTGGCTGATGGAACTGGGGAGAAAAGGAGGCTCAGAGGAGGCCTTATTATTCTGTACAGCTACCTGAAAGTAGGCAGTAGCAAGGTGGGGATCGGTCTCTTCTCCCAAGTAACAAGCAACAGGACAAGAAAAAATAGCCTCAAGCTGCACCAAAGGAGGCTTAGAATGGATACTAGGAAAAATTTCTTCACCAGAAGGGTTGTCAAGCACTGGAACAGGCTGCCCAGGGAAGTGGTTGAGTCGCCATCCCCGGAGGTATTTAAAAGATGCGTAGATGCGGCACTTTGGGACATGGTTTAGTGGTGGACTTGGTAGTGTTGGGGTAACAGTTGGACACAATGATATTAAAGGTCTTTTGCAACCTAAATGATTCTATGATTCTATTCCATGTACCATTGCACAGAATAGCAGCAAGGAACCAAAGAGGAGCCTTAGGGACAGCTAAAAGAAAGGAGGAAAGGCCCAAAAAGTATTTTGCTACTCTAGAAAGTGCTGCATTGAAAGAGACAATCTAAGAAGACATGGTGAGCGTGCACACAGCCTAATGCCTCTATGCAGGATTTGACCAGATTCCACATTATTTTAGTATTATATCTGTGGGCCTTACAGTGGTGCACTGAACACAGGAAACATCAACGCACACAACCAAACAGATGCCAAAGGAGTCACACTGACTTATGCCTATAGAGGATTTGGCCCACAGACAGAAAATGTTATAAAACAGATTCAAAAAAATACCTCTTTCCTACTGCCAAAGCAAGTTCTTTACTCAGAGGGCAAAAAAACTTAGCTCTGGACTCAGATTTGCATTGTGCTACAAACTACAAAATCCCTTGCTTTCCAGAGAGAAGGTTTTCAGAATTCTTTAGTTTACTGACATCACTGTTACTTTTTAGAGTTGAGGCAGTGTTACCCTAACTTTGCTTAAGTGACTTCACTGCCAGATGTCTTTCACCTTCCTGATTACTGCTTTGGTTTTTTTGCTAATGACAGAAATGATCAAAACAACTTACTAAATCAAGACATTGAGAAAATAATTACTCATACTTTGCCAAATAACAGCATGGATTAGAAAAATCATTTTCTGTTCTTTAAAGCACTCCTTCATACTGTACCCTGTATATTTTAAGCAGTGAAGGCTTTGCCAGTTTCTTTCACACTCAGTTTGCAGCACACCTGCCAGAGTGAGGTCTTTGCCAATAAACAGGGTTCTTAAGTGCTATGACAATTAAGAAAATAATGTAATGATCAATATAAATAATTAGTGCTATTATTATTACTGACATCCACACTCTTTGATCTGAGCTCTGATCTTCTAGAGCAGCTGCCTCTGGAAAAGAGCAAGTGGAGAGAGCAAGTGCCAGCAGGTGGCACTCCAGAATATAAAGCGTTAAGCCCCAGGGTCTGCAGGAGGAAGAAAACCAGTTCTGCTTGGCTGTCCCACTAGCTTGCTTTAGCACCCTTCAGGAGGTTTGGTTTAGGTAGGATAACCATCTCCACTTTCCTACTCCCAAACAGCAGGGACAAATGCTGCCAGTGCCAGCTTGCAGCACCATAAGATTATCATGGTGCTGGATGAGATGCATCAAAAGGGTGAGCTGCACCTTGTATGGTCATGTCTAAAGGAGAGTAGAGTACCAGCACGCCAAAAGCACCGAGCTCATTACTTGCTTCCTGTCTGAGGCGAGAGCTCCCACAGCTGGAGTTGCTTCCTATGCTGTGCATGAAGAGGTGGCAGTGCCACTCTCCTGCACCCCTCCAAACAAGCAAGCTGAGATGTATCTAAAATAATGCTGGCTTTTATTGCTTAAAGACAGTATCAACAACTACAAACGTACCCTAACAGTTAGGAAACCAGTTTCCCTGTTGTTTATTTTCAGGTATGCTCTACACACACATAAGAGATGCAGTGTTTACCTTCAAGGTTAGGAAGCCGACACTACAGCCAGTCTCTTGAGGACTGTTGCAGACTCCCACCCTCCACCCAGCCTTCTGCCTTGCCCCTGCACTCACACTCCTCCCACAGCCAAGTCAGTCAAACCAGCACTTCTTCCAGTCAAACATGATAGTTAGGGAAGCCCCTATCTTATAGTCTTGTCAGCCAGAAGAAAGAAATCCACCTCAAAGGGCTGTAGTTCACCTGGTCCTTGCAACTCTCATCTAACAGTAAGAGCAATTGCTTGGAGAAACCCTCCCAGTCCTTCAGTCTTCAAAATGAGGCCCTTTAAAACACTTCAAACTGGGGGAGATAGGAAGATCTTCCTTAAACTTAGGAAGATTGTGCTGTTACCTTGGAAAATAACATTTTAAAGAAGAACTGTGGAAGCCAGTTGCTCTCTACAACTGCAGGCATCAAGCATAGCAGTCAGCATTTAGAGAGGTAATGGACTAGCTCAGTTGACAAAGACGCAATTCCCACGTCTCTCTCCCCTAGAAAGGGTGAGAGTTTAAAACACTGAAGGTCATACAACTAGGTGGAAAAAAAAGCCTGCATTTTTATCAGAAATCTCTATGAATTACCTAAAAGCTGCACAAATACAGACAATAACCAGTCTTCTTGCAAAAACTTTCCTGCTTAAACTCTCCTTAAAGGCAAACCTGCACCATGGGATCCATCTGCTCATGTGAAAATAGCAGAAAAGATCTGTCAGAAAGCAATTTCCTTTCCTCTCCTGTATATGTCAGTAGACCGCTGGCATTTCCCCTGCCCCCAAATTGACCCCAAGTATTAACAGACACAAAAGCAGAAAAGTTTGTCTCTGTGGACATGGGCAACACACAAACCAAATAAAGTCAGGCAAAGTAATGTGCCCTTCTTGCAGAAGAGGGTCCGCAATCAACGCCACATTCCAAACTCATTCAAAAGCAGTAAATACATGCTTTTTATCTTGATAGTTAGTTCACTGATATCACTTACTGAAAAAATTCAGCTCAAGGTTTATGTACCATATGCACTGCACAAATTTGCTCAATACATGGTTTTAAAGCAAGTTATCTTTTAATATACAAAGATGGGCTGATGACATGGAAAGAAGAATGAGGCAAAGAATGTTCTTGCTTATTCTGCCTTCCTAGCGGCTTTCACAAAGTGGATTTGGTTCACAAAGTATTCACCTGTGGAAGAGCAAGTCATGAACATAACTGTAACCCATACCAGCCTTACTACTGAGCAGCAATGAAACATGTGTCTGGTGATTATTATGAAACATCAAAAGTATTTCCAAGTCAGCAAGGAAGAATTGATTTGGATCTCCTGTTACCATGTATCTCCCTGAACAGATGCATAGGTGCTCTCCTGATATTCCACACACCTGATCAGAAAGCTGAACTAAGAGGTGCCCAGCCTCTAGTGTTCTCCTCACTATTAGGTACAATAAGCCACCTTCTCTTATAAGCAACTCCTCTTGATAGAAAAGACTTCAGTTAGTGTGGACTGTTGGAAGCTTTCAAGTTCCCATGCAATAAAATGCAGGCAAGTGCATTGTAAGTGGGTTCAGAAAAGAACACCAAGTTCTCCATCACTAACTAGTCAACACATATGAAAAGGATCATTCCCTCTTTTAAGTTCTGAATATAAATTTAGAAGAAAATATCCATATTTAGTAGAGGTGAAGGACCAAGAGGAAAGGAACATTAGAACAAAAGCTTCTTGCTTTAAAGACAATCATTCTATCTGCTATATCCTTTCTTTAGCTCAATTTTTGCAAATCAGTTCAGATTTTGGAAGTAGACTTTCAGGCTCCTCTAAGTAAGTATGCAAGTGCATGCAAGTATGCAGGTGCAAAACACAGCTGCTTAAATGTGAGTACTATAACCACAAGAACAGAGGCATAAGACCTTTTAAGAAAAAAAAAATCATTAACTATTTTCACTCCCTNGTAGACTTTCAGGCTCCTCTAAGTAAGTATGCAAGTGCATGCAAGTATGCAGGTGCAAAACACAGCTGCTTAAATGTGAGAACTATAACCACAAGAACAGAGGCATAAGACCTTTTAAGAAAAAAAAAAATCATTAACTATTTTCACTCCCTTATGTCTGATTGCATAACCCCTCTAAAGCAAGCAGTAAAGGTCACTGAAATGCACAGGCCTTTGCTGATGGAAAAATGCTATTGTATATTGCTTAAAAATACACAAAAGAAATAAGTACTAGAAAATGAGACCTTTGAAGGAGCGAACTGAAAAAAATCCAACTCAGCATGACATCCTGATTTACAATTGCACGTGTAGGGCTTACAGCCACCTCTGTGTCTCTCGTAATTGAAAAGGCAACAGATTTATAATCTTATTAAAGGACAAAGTTGTAGATTCATATCACTTCATTAAATTACCAGTGCATGATCTTTTATTATTCTTTTTTGTTCTTGTTTCATAACCATCCATTAACATAAAAAGAGAAAGAGTTTTTCCAATGGACCACATAGAGGAGTTTCAGCCAGCAGAGGAAGGAGCGGCACAGGAATGTAACCCTGTAGCACTGGAAAAAATTAGGTCCCTCAAAATACTAAATGCTTTTTGCTGTAGCTCCTCCAAGGACTACAACTGTAAAGTTCCTGCAGTTGTATGGTTGTTTCCATTGCCCTTCACCTAACACCACCATTCATTTTGGGTCATGCTAGTTCCAAACAAGTGGACATAAGGAAAAAAGCAAACACGTCACAAAGTTGTAACCTTTCTTTAAAAACTCTTCATTACCAAAGTGAGACCATGAGCAGCGCTTAGCTCTCACCTTCTTGTGTCAGGGATGTGGCTGCATCAGAAGACAGAGGACCTGGACTGTATATCAGGCTTCTAAGAGGTTAAGTCAGTGTAAGTTTTTCCCCTAAACTATTTTCAAACATGGCCACTATGTCCTCTTAAAATGCACATGTCCTCACCTAAATCCTTTTCAGTGACTTACTTTGCCTTTTTTGCAAGGATGCTCAGGAGCACCAGTATGATAATATGAATTGATTTATGTATGAAAATAATTATAAATTTATATATAGGTTAAAAATATGTATATATGACAAGGACTTTTCAGGTGAATAAACAATTTCTTTAAAGTCTTATTTCTTTAAAGCTATGAAAACCAGCATTTCTTTGTGCCAGTGACCCCCTCCATGTGAGGCAGCTCTACTGAGCTGGGTAAAGCCTCTTTCACAGTAACTGTTCTCAAGAGCTGATTTGGACCACACTTGCCCAGAAATCCTTCCTTCCAGTGGAGAACTGATCATCTCACAAGCAGTCTTGCTTTCCCCATATGCCAACATACGTGCCATGCTGTGTTTAAGAGGAAACCCTTGCTGCTCTTCCAATACGTTAGGTAAAGAAGAGGAAGGCTAAATCTCAAAACATTCTTGAAAAAAAAAAACAAAAAAAACAAAACCTTCAAAAGAGGCAACTGGTAGATTTTTAAGACTACCTCACAATCACCGTGACGTGCCCTAGATATCCTGCTCTATTTTAAAATTCCCTTTCGGAAAACTGCTATTACTTGTGTTTTCTGTGGAAATCATACAAACAGCAAGAGGCTGCAAGATAAAAGGCAGAAGACACTGTGAAACTGACAGAATAAAAAGAACAAGTTTCTGTACACTTCAAGGCTTTCAGAAGAGTCAGGGAGGTTTTCTGAAGGGGAGGTGCTAATTAGCCAATCATTACAGTAGCAAAAGTGTCTTTGTAAACAGCTCACCGCTTATTAAAAGCAGATTTGGGAGCAACGCAACTTCACTGAATTCTCACCAATTTGCTATTACTGACCAAATTCTGTCTTCTAGACGTGCTTAAGCTTCATACACTGATATTTCCTACTCCACAGACAGACTATAGATTGGTCTGTTCAATTAACACAGCTCCAGCATTCCTGTTGATTGCCATTTTAAAAAAAAGAATCTACTTCAGGAAGTAAAATCTGAAGTTTGAAGAGTACTTTATTCCCATTCCCAGTCTAGGTCCATCCACACTTCAGAAATATTTATGCCAGACCAGCAAGAGAAGTCTCCTCAGGCAAATCAAATCACCATCTCCTACTTGCTGTGCTTTGAACTTACAACAAATTCCAGTACCCAAGTAACACAATTATTACTGCAGGGCAAAACCCTAAAAAAAAAAAAAAAAATGTTATTTTGTGCTTGGAACAAAGCCAAGATGCTGGTTTTAAAATAAAATAAAATTAAAGTGAGTTTTGATGGAAATTTGGGGTTTAAGAGGAACACCTTGTGAATAAAGTGAAACGAACAGTTATGTCACCTGTACTAAGAGAGGTGCTGCCTTTCTACTAAATACTGAAAGTTGGTAACTCATTTTCAGGACCATGAAATGTTGCTTATAAAAGCTCACGGTACTTGCATATGGGATGACCCATGTTCCCATTTCCCAAGCAAGGATTGGGTTTCCTAGCTAGATTACATCTCCCATAACCACAATGGCAACTCAACATGAAAACAGGAGATGGAAACCAGCCATAAAACCAAGCCCCAAGGGAAGACTGGAACTTTGACAAAACAAGGATGCAGGAAAAACTTCCAGAAGGTAATGCAGGATAAGTCTTCAAAACAGCTGTAAAACCAACTGAAGAGGTACACATTCAGCCTTTTACTGCTTAAAAGCTAAAGAGGAATGATTTTTCTGCTCCAAGAACCTTCTTGAGCCTTCATACCAACGTATCGCCACACAGTTCTTCCCATTTTTAGTTTAAAAGAAAACTAGTACACAGGACTTATCTATAAACCCTTATTTGTCAAAACCCCTTTAGGCTTTAGTTAGGATGCACCAGCGTGACAAAAAAACTTCATCTACAGTTTTCACATCAGTGCCCCAGTGCCTGACACTGAAGTGAAATAGAATTAGAGGGGCACATGGTTTCTGGATGCTGCAAGCACCCAATTTCCTCAAACTGCAAACATCTCATCCTCAAATTAGAATATAAGTGGGCCTGTGCTTTGCAATGGCACAAGGCAGCCAAAACATGGTACCCCATTAAACCTGAAGGGAAGCAGCCTCATAATCTCCACATCCCTGTGCAAGTTACTGCAATGAAGAAAGATTCAGAGAGTTAGGTACAAACAATGTAGGCTGATGAAAAAACTCGTTATTTCAACACAATTCAATAATCTGGAACATCAGTAGTGTTGATTTCCTGCCCCCTTCAATGTCCCCTTGTTCTTCTCCTTACTCTCACAAAAACCTATTCTCTGCTGCAATATAACTGAATGAGCAATAAATGTGTCAAGCATGGGTCTTTCACAGGGCTAACTCACCAACCTGGCTTATGAACTGCAGTGCTCTCTTCAAAGAACTGTATAGTACTTACTTTCATCAAGGCAGAACCTCAGGCATGAGAAAATGGATGAATTAACACTTTTGCAGATAGCTCCCCAACAGGCTCAACAGTGGCTGCCTCAAAAGGACCTCGGGAAGGTAACTGAGAAAGTAAGTCTGTTGATTGCAAGCTTAAATTCTGAGCAAAGATTACACTACCATCAGAAAAAAAAATTGGAGGTACTATTTTAAAAAAGTTTTAAAATGCATAGCTTCAATACTGGGTCTGTGGTCTGCGATTTAGAAAGCATCTCTATTAAAGAGTTTTGCACTGGAGACAAGCATCAGAAATGTCCATACTGCCATTACTGGATGTCTCAACTTTACCTGCACTATGAAGATCTAAGATGGCCTAAATTTAGCTTCAAACAAAGCTTTCATCCAAATTAAGCTGCATGCAACAGGGTCAAACTTCCCCAAGTCACATGTCAGTGGCAGATTCAATTCAAAGGCATCTGGGTATGCCCATGGCAGAAGGAAACTCATTCACTAAGGGTGAATCTGACAAAATGATTTTTTTTTACCTTCTCCCAGATGAAAGTTTTAAGTACCAGCAATTCTAGTAGCTCAGCAGAGCTCTTCCAATGCCTCCTGCTGACCCCATTCCACTTTGAAGTGTGCAATTCAATACTGAGGTCAGAAAGGAAAAGCAAGTATGAGGGAAAGGCAGAGACCCGGGTTCCTGTCCCTGCTCCAATGAATGTTTCATTATTTTATATTAAAAATTCATTTGGAGAAGGGCTAGAATCTATGCAAACTAATGGGTTCACCTGAAGAGAAAAAGATCCCTTATCAAATGCTGCCAAAGAAAGGTGGGAGCTGTCTCCACTTCCTTCAGGCTGAGTATCAGACCTAACTCAGGGAGAGAAGCCATTATCTCCTCCACTGCTTACATGTCAGCAGAAGGTACCTAACTCCAGAAAAGAATAGAAAGAAGCAGTTTATGACATTTTCCTTGAAGAGGGCTGCCAGCTTAAAAGACCTCCTCATGATTCTCCTTTATGTAGCCAGCCCATCATTTGGGATGTCGGCTTTTGCAAATCTCACTCTTAGGTCAATTTTTCTCCTGGGATCACACAAAAACCCTCATTATCTGAATAGAATTTCCCATAAAATACAGTGCCTGGAAGTTTCATAGGTCTTCTGTGGCTTTACTCAGTTGAGAATGTTCTAGAGTTGCTTTGGTGTTTTGAAAACTTTGAGCTGTGAGATTGTAAATGACAGCCAACCCAACTGAGCTAAAGCTCTGAACATCAAGTTCTGCATGTTGCTAAGACACTGTTTCCCATCAACTGACAGAAGTCCAGGGGGTTACAAGAGTTCAAGTACTCAGATAGTCATGTCTGAAGAGTAGGTCGGTACAAAGAAAGAATGGAACTATACAGAGGCATTTCACAAGCAGAAGACAAAAGTCAGCAAGTAAATTATTCTGTAGCAAACAGATCACACACAGGTAGCTCTCAATTCAATACTTCTCAAAAACAGGGCAACCCAGCAGACTTTCTTGCCAGTGAAGGTAAGCCTCCAAATAATCACAACAATGAATAAAGGTTTAAAAAGGTGGGTGGAAGGAGGTATTCTCTTTGCAGAAATCTGGAGTTGCATCTCCCAGCACAAATGGGAAGCCATAACCCTGTCCCTCCAGATATCTGTCAAGCGGGAGCCAGGACAGGGACTCGTTGGGCTGCCTGTCCAGCCAGGCACCATCAAGGCAACCAGCATCACTTCAGCTAGGAGGTAGGATGCTGGAAAGCTCTGGGAAAGAGTGCATCCTAAGGATGGCCACCTTCCACCAGCAGTGAGGTATGGCTTTTAAAATCAAAGCACGTGCAGCCATACCACCATCTCAACACAAACGCATGTCCATCCACAGCAGACTTAACAAAAATTTGTTTGCAAACAGAGCTGCTTATTCTTGTTGGTTGATTTGTTTGTTATCGCTTATGATTCCTCATTCAGCAACTGGCACCAGCACTGCCTTCAGCAAAAGCCACTAGAGTAAGGAATGACATCCCAGGCAGCTTCCATCATGTGACATGAGGGTAGGGAGGAGGGGCATTTCCTTTACTTCCTAGAAGCAGATGAACTCCCATTGAAAATCTAATTCAGACTTCAAGCTATCTTCACCAATCACTTGAAAGTTAAATAATTACCCTGTTTAAAGAAACCCAGCAATTATATTTTACATCCCCCCCCCAAGCAGCTACTGCTGTTGTGACAATATTCATCTTGTCCATGATGACTATTATCTGCTGTATAAATATTGATGATCTGAGTAATTGCTGCTCTGTACATATGCTTCTCACAGATATAAATTTCTCTGCCTGAAGTAGGCTGCTGACAAAGTGCTTTCCTCCTTTTGCGTGGCAATGAAACATTACCGGAGGTGCCACTGAGAGTTGTTAATCCTGGGGGGAAAAAAAGAAAAAAGCAGCAAGTAAGAACTGTCTTTGGAGAGGAGGAATGAAGCAATGTTTCCTTGCCTGGGAAGACTGAATAATCCCTGAGAACAAGTTAGCTAAGCCAGTATTCAAGAGGCTTAAGTTTAGCTTAGGCTGCAGCAACATCGGGCACAGTTCAAAGGGAAAGAACTGCTTTGGACTCAACACTGGCCACCACTGCTAAGCTGGGCACGCAGTGCTCTTGGGACATGTCATAGAATCATAGAATCATAGAATAGTTAGGAAAGGACCTTAAGATCATCTAGTTCCAACCCACCCGCCATAAGCAGGGACACCTCACACTAAACCATGCCACCCAAGGCTTTGTCTAACCTGGCCTTGAACACTGCCAGGGATGGAGCACTCACAACTTCCTTGGGCAACCCATTCCAGTGCCTCACCACCCTAACAGGAAAGAATTTCTTCCTTATATCTGACACAAACCCACCCAGTGGTTCACTGATGGTGGGGGTTATTTCTTCTGGATCAAAACCCAACTAGAAAAACAAGCCAGTCTTGTTCTGGGGAAGAACACCAAGCTGAACATTATGCTGGGATAAAGAGACCCTCAATGCCACCCTGCAACCTTTGCTGGTGCACGGCCGGTATGTCACAGAGAAACAAAGCTGGTCTTGAGGCACCCAACACATATTCACAGATAGCACAGGTGTACAACACAGCATCACCTCAAACTCCTTTTGCTGGTTAAATGTGTTTGCCCAGGAGATTTTGTGACCAGTCAGGTAGTTCTTGTGCCTTCCTGCAATCAGCAAAAAAAAAAAATCACAATAAACATCCCACTGCATGTCCTGGCTAATCTGATCGTACTGCCCCAGGTCTAGCAGTACAAAGACACAGTTGTGGTAGACAGAGCCCTCTGACAGGCACCCAGCCTCACACTTCCAGATATGATTTTTGCCTCTGGACTTTAAGCAGTCTGCCAACACTATATGGCAGATAAAGGCTTTTCCTTAGTGGACACAAACTTTTTATATATAAAACCTAAGAGTCTGAACCTCAGTAAAACCTTCATCTCCTCATCTACTTGCAGAGATGAAGATTTTTTTCTGCAGTGTAAAGGTTGGCAAGGTTTATAAGAAGAGAATTTCCTTGTAGAAATACTCTTCTCCCAAGGTCTCTACCCATCCTCTACAGTATCTGGAAAGAAACACTGGACAAAGACCTTCTTATAATTATTTTTTTAAAAAAAACAGTATTTCTAACATATTCTACATAAATTAAGGAGAAACTAAAAAAGTGCCTTTCTTGTGCATTACTGAAGATTAATAGTATATAGAGGATGCAGAAAGCAGGACAAAAGACATGGGACTCCTATGGGAGCTGGCGGTTAGGGCAGAACAAGAGGTGGGGGGTAGAGACAGAGAGCAAACAGGAAGTAAGGGCAATATAGATAAGGTGCAAGCAACTTTTGGAGTGCCTGGGGGTGGAGAGGGAGGAACTGAGTATTTGTAATAAGTAAAAGAAATATAAGTCTGGAAACCTTACTTTCTCTGTTCAAACAACTACGTAATAAGCCATTATACAAAACCACAGCAGCAGTAATTTTTACACATACATTATATGCACATAAACAGATTTGGTGAAAGTAGTTACTAAACACCAATACATCAATCTTCTCCCTGTGTCACTGAGTGCTAAGCCATCCACTTGTTCAGCACGGCTCTTGTCATATAATTAATTCCCCTCCTACTTTCTGCAGCATCTTTCCTGCCCCCATAATTTCTACAGTGCTTTGGGGTTTAATATGTAACAATCTCTAATGACAACTGCTGTACATCTCTGAATTTTGAAAGGAAGTTGCTTCTGGCAGAAAATTAACGGTTGAACTCTTAGCAGTAACTCTGGGCATGCTTAACTAACACCAGGCCAAATTACATAGCCTAATTAGTCAAACAGGTCTACTTCAAAAAAAAAAGATCCACATGACCTCACTGTCAGTTCTTAACTGAGTCATTTTGGAGACCAGTTGAAACAGAGCCCTGCATAATTCTCTAACATCAACAGCGCTCTGCATTAATTGAAGTGGACTGGATCCCAACTACAATAACCAGGTCACCCCCACCCTCTCCACTCAGTCTTTTTTTAACCCTTCTGTTTTTAAGACAAGACACAATCTAGCAGCCTCCAGCAAGTATCCAGTCCTACCTACATGGCCTCCTACATTTCCCAGATTTAATTTGTTTGCATGAAGATTACTTATAACACAAGCTGCATGCACACGGAATGGTTTACTGCTAGGGCAAATTATTTTGCATGCAAACACGAAATGCAGGCAGCCAAGCCACTAACTGCCCAATTCACAAGTACAAACAGCATTAGTGCTCTCAAACTTTTACATGCATATTAACTTGAATGCAGTGAAATACACCCATAATTTTCAAAGACCTGTTAAAACACCTTTAAAAATATGACTCAAATATGAAGTGTTCACATTTCTAAGTCAGTAAAAAGTGAAATCAAGTTGCCATCAAATAATACTCTATTATCTAGGCAGTCATTAATCCTATGGTTTATTCCAAAATCACAGTCACGTAACTTTGCTAAAGCTATGCCTGTCCGACATATCTTTTCCTGCACTGCAATATGAATCTGCAACATATAGAAATACAATAACTATCCACTACAGCTTAACTGCCAAATTTCCTTAGAAAGGATGCAAAACTGCAGTATTACCAGCTCAGGCTGCTTTCATCAAGAGAGCAGCTAGTTTCATCTCATCTGTGCCAGTTACTATGTCCACAAAAATAAATGCTTTGCTGGGTTTGTGTCCTGCTAAAGTATCTCAAGTGTAGATGTGAAAATGCAATTTCACTATGAAAAGAAATACAGTGGAGTTAATAATTTCTTGCACTGGGCACACGTCCATCTATTTTCATTGTTTCCAAACAGCCACTGCACTCTTAAGAGCTAGGAAGCTGGCAATGCACAGACTTCAGGCCACTGCTTCTCTAGCTTTCCTGTGATTACAGGATGGTGTTTGTACCTCCTGGATGCCAAGCCCCCTTTCTTAACAGGTAGGGACAGGTGGATGCTACATTTTGCCTTCCTCTACTGATGTGAGACCTTTAAGCAGGCTGTGCAGTTGCAACCAAGTCACAGTGAAAGAGAAATTTCTGAACTGTGATGAAGGAATGGCTAATTCATGTGTTTGCCTTCTCAAACTGGCACAGAGACCTGTATGGATCTGGGAAGTGCAGCACACCTACTAGTCTTTCCCTTTGCACCAGCTTTTCATAGGAAAGACATACATAGGAAAAGATTTTGCCAATACCTGGAGTTTTTTTTGCTTTAAGAAGCTAGAAAACCCAACCAAAAGACTGATGGAAAGTGTATGAGCACTGTTCTAATCAAATTTATATATTATGTACTTCTGAAACAAAATACTAGGAACCAAATACAACACCCAATAATTCAAACAAACCTAATAAGCAGTTTGAGATTCCAAACAATCTCCTGAAATTGCTGCTCCTACAAGCCTCTTTCTTCTACCTTTTTGGTTGCAGAAGAAAAGGTGCTAGCAGTCAGTCTTAGAACAGAAGCTGATGATTGAGGACACTCACAAAAATAGTACTAAAATACAGTTCACAAACTGGTTGCTTACCAAGGAAACATGTTCAGCAGTTTCCTTTACTGCAGCACTAAAGAATTACAAAACCTGTATTTCTTCTGTTTATGATTTTTGCACTGGCCTAAGACATTTTCTTCTTCAACTAATGTGTGACTCCAGGCTTCACTTCAAATATGTTCCAAGAATACTCAAGCTTCAGAGTCTAAACACATGTATCCCAATACATGAGAATAATGCACTACAACCAAACCACAGCTTTCTTTCCAGGTGAAGCTGATCTTCAAAACCTTTTAAAATGTACTAAAATAAGGCCAGCAGCGAATGTGGGAGTGTCCTAAGGGGGAATAGTAGTGGTCAGTCCTCCTTGTAATCATCTCCGAATGTTGAAGAGTTTGTGTTCTATTTTTTCATTTTGCAGTAAAGTTCAAATGGTTTAAACAATTCCCCACAGTGTTCACCAACATGGGAGAAAAGAGGAAGAGCTGCTGCTAAATGCTGCTCCTTTTGGGCAGTTAAGTGCTTTCAGTAGAAAGCTTGTAGCTTTCTACCTGTTCTGGGGGGCTCTGAGTGGAGATCACTGATGGAATCCAGTGGAGGTCACAAAAGACTGCCAGGAACCAGATGCAGACAAGAAAGATGCACTAAAGAAGTAAAACAAACAAAACCCCAAACACATTAGCTGCTCCCTTATCTGACTTTTTGGTTTTCTTTTGCTTCTTGCCTGCATATCATGTCTGCAATCAGAAAAATGGAAAGAAAAGAAAATAAAAAGGTAATGTGGTCAGAGGTATTTATTTAACCCACAGTGTCCCAGTAGCTTTTAAAGGTACTGTCCAGGATATTCTTCTCTGGGAAGAGACATTTATTTCACACAGAAGGTTAGAATTTCTGTCATGTGTGACATTACTGAAACAATGTTGATGTTTTCATCCACCTAGATGACTGCATGTGTTCCTCGCATCTTCTACTGAATAAGCTAGCCATGCTGAAATCAAACAGAATCTGCACCTTACCCTCTTTAATCTGATTTGGAAGAGAGGGAAGCTGATATATCTAGAGAGTATGCAGCATATCATACCAACGATTCTCCAAATACAGTTGCTGGCTTTTGCTCAGACCCATGCATTATGAACAAAATGGAAAAGAGAGGCTCCTGAACTGGGATGCAAGGACAGCTAAGCAGCAGGCAGGTCAGGCCACTCAAAGAAGTGCATGGCACATTTCAGAGATGAGAGTTGCCACCACCTGTGATACTAACAAATATTAAATAAAAGCTAGTGAGCTAACAAAGAAATATTTGGACATGGCTCTTTTAAAACTAGTTTTAAATCAATGCAACTGTGCTGTAGTTAGAAAAGGATAAGCAAGGGCAAAAAACTGGAGATTCAAAGCTATGTTTACATACCTCCAGAATACAAAGTAGAATTAGCTTGCAAAGTCACTGCGAGTTACTAAATGCATGTTTTTCATAAAAGTAAGTTTACATAAATCACTCATTTTCACCAGCCTTTTTGTGCTAAGTCAACAACATCCATATATTTTGGGCTTTCCTCCATACATGCACGCGTGAGAATCCACACAATCTTTTTGTTCCTTCAACCTTTTATCACTGAGAGAAACATAGAAGGAAGAGGGTGAGAGAAGGAAGTAGAGAAGAAGGATCTTCAAATATTTGGCTTTAAATGTAAAAAGTAGGTAGAGTACATTTTTTTTCTTGGAAGTTTTCTGGCTTAGGAAAAAGCATTTTCTGTTTGAACTCATTCAGTCAGCTGAGCTGAAATACTGGAAACAAATTTGGACCAAGAACCTGGTCCTTTGATTTATTTCACCTATAAAGATATTTCCGTATAAAGGAAGCCAATTATCAATTCTAAACTAACATCAGAGGGTATGAGAATCAGATCAGATGCACTCTTCCTGCACTGGCCCTGCTGATGATCCACAGTGACATCAGTACCCAGGAGTACTGAGCTTCTGTGGAAAGCATGATACAGCCACCTTTGTTTCTGTTTGAGAGCACACAACACAATTTGCATTTCTCAGCTTCCTTTCCCCACTTCCCTGTATGGAAGGTGACAAATAAGGATATTAAGAGGCTTGTGCAGCAGACATCATAAATTACACACACACACAGATACATATATACATACACCCTCTCTGTTTGATTCCAATCTTCCAGAGGTCTTTAATGAGAACCATGAATACAGCCTATTAATCATCTTATCAGTAATGCTGATAACCATCTTGGTTATCCCATCAAGCATCTTCTCTGGCTTAAATAAGCCCTTAGGTTGTACATCCCTGGGTGCAAATCTGCCAGGTGTCTCTGAAATTTCATCAGCATGACGACACTAGACACGTCACTCTGCAGCAGCCAGCTGAGCACAGCCATGTATCGGGCGCCTAAGTGATCCCTCAGCTACCATAAAGGCTAACAAGCACTTCTGTCCCCAGCTCTACACACACGGAACAGCCAGATACTGCAAATGCAGCTATCTCAAGGAGGAGGCATTGTTCAGCTACAGCAACATACCTTCAGGCCTCCTAAAATGGAACACTGAATAAGCAACAGAACAGAATGGCTAGAGCACTAGACTGGCACTCAAAACATAGAAACAGTACCTTAGGCCCTGCAGTGCCATCACTCCCTGCTGCAAGGATGCTACAGGAGTGTTGTTCTCCAGCCCTGTCCCTGGATGCATCTCAGGCTCATGCCTGCAGCCATGTCCCTAGCTCTGTCTCTGTCCCCATCTCCTGCTGCTGGATGGACCCTGGCTCTAGTGTGTTGCTTGCCATGCCTGGAGCTGTGTATGGACCCTGTCAGAGCACTCTGAAATCAAATGATGAAAAAGGCATTCTTCTGTGAAACTTCATTACCACCCTGCCAGACAAGCACAGATCACAAGAGCTCCAAAATAAAAAGATATGTATATGTATTAGCCCCTTACCCTTGGCATCAAGCCCATACTCATAACATACACATAACATAACATTCTCATAACATTTACAGGGAAACTGGCATACAGAACAGTGCAGTAAACAAAAGGAAATTCTGCAACAATCAGGTTAAAGAGTACCATAAGAGCCTTAATCCCACGTAAGTGAAGACAAGTTATACCTGGACAAGCTGTAGTCACTGACGTTAACAGATCTACCGTGGAGTAAGGAAGAAAACAGGCTCCCAAGCATCTGCAAAATAGCATAACTGAGGTTTATACTTTTAAATAACTATATTTGGAAAGTATTGCTAGGGAAAAAAAAAATCTTAAGGAATTTAAACATTCCAGATAACAACACCAGCACTTCAGCACCCCCAGTCCTGCTGTGCGCACACACACCTATTGCCAAGCACAGCTCAGCTCCCGGCAGTTCCCTTCCTTGCTGAAGGAAGAATTGCTGGGCTTCCAGTGCCACTCTAAGCAGATTTCTACCTTCGAAGCAGCAAGTGTTTGTACAATAGAAACACTCCTATCAGCATTACCAGCTGTGTTCAAAGCACAAACAACGCAAGCACATACACTGCAAAATCCCAAAGTTTGTGCGTATGTAAACAATGTGCTTCTGGAGAGGCAGAGAATATTTTCAGAATAAACACCACAAAGATTTCAGCTCTTTTAGGATGTCAGAAGGCTGTTGTGATCTGCTGCTCACCTTCATTACTTGCTACCTGCTCAGCCAAGGCACCTCTGTAACTCAAAAACTGCAACCACACCTCACAAACCCATTTTGCCACCTTGCAGGGACACCAGCTTTGAGAACAGAAGAAACTTCCTCCCACAGCAATCCAGCTTTCAGTGTGCTACCTTCCCTCGTGTTAGCTTGAAGCCATCAAAATACCAACCAACATCAGAGCAGGAAATGCAGCAAGAGGGAGTAACTTTAGAACCTCACTACTAGGATTGCAGCCACTGTACCAGGGAGATAAGCAAGCAGCTCCTGCAGCTCCACATTCCCATCAGAGCCCAGAAAATCTTCTAGAGGCATGAGAGAGATGGAGAGGACAGACACACTAAAAGCACTCGGGCAGAACATCTCCACCCCAAATTACTTACTTTTAGAAACAGAGCTACCCTCCAAGCCCCTGAGCATACCTCCTCTTATGCAACTTTACCCACAGCTGATGGAAGCATAAGGCTGAAGATACCAGGACTTGTAAGACTTGGATATTAGATAGTCCACTCCTGAGCAGGAACATCTTGAACAGTGTCTCTTCCTCAGCTTTTGAATTGGAAGAAAGCAGGAGGAGTCAAGAGAAGAGGCTAATGCTTTCTTCTCTTAATTAAACCACCTACACATATGCTTTCTTCAAAATATGCACAATTAGGGCAAGTTATGGCTGGGTTAAGGAGACTGCGGAGGGAAGTTCTCGTCTCAGAGAAGAGAAAGGCCAAAGAAAAATGCTACAAAGAAAATTGGTTTTTCTTAATGCCTGAAGGAAAACAAAACTGGGTGGAGAGTGTTTTGGTCCAATCCTCGATGAAGCATTCTCAAGCAAAACACCTGTCCAGGAGAAAACCTCACGCAGCATACAAACATCTGGGCCATATTTTCAAGACAGCACTGCTTCTAGCTCACCAACATCCAGTATGCCCAAAATCATTATTTTCCTATTGTCATAGCCTTCCCCTTTGCTTTGCAGGCCACCTAAACATAATACTTCTGCTCAGAGGAAAGTGTTTGACTACAGCAGCTATCAAGACTGCACAACATATGGCACAAAGACACTCTGGTCATGCAAGCCAACCTACCAAAATTATTGGATGACATCTGGCAAAGGCATCAAATTAAAAATGAACTGCTGTCTCATGAACAAGCACGCTTCACTGCATGCTTGCTGGTCCTTCTCTACATACTGCAGGGTTCAAAAGGGACCCATGAAGCAAAGGGAGCTGTACCAGCGACAGCAACCCAGCCATAGACAGGCAGAAACAATCCTGAAGGGTTCAGCATACATTCAGCCTCTATCCCTGCTCATGATGTGTCCACACCTGACATTCAGTGCAGACAGGCCAGAGACCCAGGAAGATGTTCCTCCTAGCAGAAACAAGGAGTAATAACAAGGAAAACTAGAAAGAAGTATGTAAACTTAAGTGCAAGAACCCTTCCACTGTAAGGCAGGCCATCCATTTTGGAATGCTACTCACAGACTGAGCAGGGGCCTTCATCAGTTGAAAAGGATCTTTCTCCAGGTTAGAGGCAAGCAGGCATCAGTTGCCAGAAGGCTGGCATGCAGCAGGGAGGAAACATAGACCCACACTTCAGGTCACCACAAGCCAAATAGCTCCAGCATCCTCATTTCTCTCCACAGTAATAAAGGGCACACAGGGGAAACTAATGATCCAGCACCTAAATACCCCTGACAGACTTGGGCACCTCAACACCACAGATATTTGCAATAGGCTCTTTTTCTCTCTAGCTGCATCAAGATAATATTTCAGGTCTGATTCACTGTCTAGACACAGCATGATACCTTGCAGTACAACTGAGGAAGACTGAGAGCACCAGAGTGTGAAAAACAGACTGGCCCCAGCTTTTTCTTTTTCTTTCTTAGAAACAATACATTGTGCAGTTTGCATCAACATCCTCACAAAATGGCTCGATCTGTCCTGCACCTCAGAGGCTGGCTGCTGAGGAAAATCCAGAATGCAATTAAAACATGGCTTCCCCTAAGTTTCACTTCCCTCTGCAATTTTATAATCGTCTCATCCATCAATTTTGAAAGAATATTAATACTGGCATCAGCTGGCTCTCCACCTCCTCTGCTGAGCCAGCTTTTTTGAAGCCCTGTCCCTGCCTCTCAGCATCCAAACACAGATGCTGTGAGGAAGAGGAAAGGGGGAGGTAAACCAAGGGTGAAGAGAGGCCAGTGGGGCACACCCAGCATGGGGCTACCCCACAAAGGAGCTGCTGCTTTTCCAGGTGAGCTATGGCAACTTACAGTGCTGAAAATCTGCCCAAACATGCTTGCTTCAATAGAAAATCACACACACAAAATACAGAGAACAAGGTTGTGTCAGGGATTAACTGGTGCCTACACAAACACCAGACAAGATCCTTGGCATGCAGACTCACCAGCACCTTCCAAGCTGGAAGTGGCTAGGCCAGTGATGTACAATCTTTTTTTCCCCCAACTCTGAAAGATGCATAGATCCCTCCATTGACACAAGCCATTTCTCCAAGTTCCCTTTCACAGACTAACATCTATGGCTCCCAAGTACCTTCAGACCACAGCTGAAAACCAGTCCATACTTTTAAGCAGTTTCTCCATTTCAGATAAGTGAAGTTCAATACTTAGATACTAGTTCTTGGACTTACGCACAGTGGTAATGCAGGGAGAACTGGCTGGTGTCATTTTTGGCATCTGGCTTATTAATTATTTTGTAAAGGTGCACAATTCATTGAGTCACTTGGAAAATTTTAAGACACTGTTCTGTCATTATCTTATGAATCTAGTTTGACATGGTTTATAAGTATCAAGGCCATGATTTATATCACAAACTCCCAAGAACACAAATTTAACTTTAAAATCATTCTTATCCCAACTGTTTCATTGCAGGTGAGCCTGGTCTGTTCCAAGACCAGATTTTGTTGGCAAATGTATTTTCTTTGCTACTATTATCCAGCTTTCCTCATCTAGTTTAACAAAACAAACAAAAAAAAAACCCAAAGGACATGAAAAAGGCAAATAGTTACACTCATTTGAACATCATCAGAAATCTCTGCTTCATCTTCTCTTACTGCAGCATGAGGTTTATAACAGCCTTCCCTCCTATGAACAAAGCTGTAGGAAGAAATTCGCTGTAAATTGGTCAGGAGACTGACATGCAGGCCAAAAGCATCTAATGGCTTGCTAGGATTACTGACATCACTTCTCTGGGAAGCAGCTGAGTTGTATGAACTTGCATTTCAGCTGGAAGCCCAGCCTCTCAATCTGCACACTCCTGCTTGCACTATCATGTTTCTATTCATTCCAGAAAACAAAAAATCACAAGCAGCCAGTCTTCCTCACTCCATGAACTGATGTAACTTCTATCCCATATTCAAGCCCATAAAATGACACATCCACCTAGGCTTAATTGTAGAACGTAGGTGGGATCAAACCAAGACTGCATAAAATGACACGCTGAGAAACGGGGCAGAAAGCAGCACATTCTTTAGGCGTAAACCCTTTTTATAGAGTTGGTCTGAAGCAGCTGTTTATCCATTGTCTGATCTCAGAGAATGCCCACAGTAATTGCTCTGGACTAAAAGTAAGGAAGATGACTCCCCTAAAATGCTTCCTACAAAGGTATTGGGCTGGGCTTTACCTTCAGTTTCGAGCAAGCAAAAATTACAGATCTAAATTGGAACCAAGACTGCACACGACCCTACCAGGGCACCTAGATATGAGACCTCTGGAAAATTATAGGTGGCACCAGTAGTAACAAAAGATGGGCACAAGCTAAAGCAGTGGTACAAGAAAGCAACGGGAGAAGCAGGTGGCATTTGTTACGGATGTACAGGAAATGAGAGGAAGAAGCGGAAACCGGGAAGGATGAGTTCAAGGGGATGAAACACTAGGCTGCCACAGAGGGAAAAGCAGGACAGACACAGGCAAATCAGAGAGGACTTGGGAAGCACAAGAGCTCTGCAAGCTCCATCCTTAAATGGGATCATAGAATAGTTAGGGTTGGAAAGGACTTTAAGATCATCTAGTTCCAACCCCCCTGCCATAAGCAGGGACACCTCACACTAAACCATGCCACCCAAGGCTTTGTCCAACCTGGCCTTAAACACTGCCAGGGATGGAGCATTCACAACCTCTCTGGGCAACCCATTCCAGTGCCTCACTACCCTAACAATAAAGAATTTCTTCCTTATATCCAATCTAAAACTCTCCTGTTTAAGTTTGAACCCGTTATCCCTTGTCCTGTCACTACAGTCTCTAATGAAGAGCCCCTCCCCAGCTTCCCTGTAGGCCCCCTTCAGATACTGGAAGGCTGCTAGGAGGTCCCCACGCAGCCTTCTCTTCCCCAGGCTGAACAGCCCCAACTCTCTCAGACTGTCTTTGTATGGGAAATGCTCCAGTCCCCTGATGATCTTCATGGCCCTCCTCTGGACTTGTTCCTACAGCTCCATCTGAGGGTATCCTAGTCTGGGCTGCGAAACCACCTGTACAGCAGCAGATGGCCTGTTGAACATGCCACCCCTCTCTGGCAACTACCATAATCCACAGCCAAACAGTGCTCTTACAGATTAGAAATTAATGCTACAGCCCAAAGGTCTTCACCCTCTAGATGACATAGGCCACTGCAGAGTCAGGACTAATTTTTATCTCCACCTTTTCCCTTTAAACGTAATTTTATAACTGTACAAACACAGTGACGTTTAATTTTTAATACAAAGATTGTAAACTTGAGCACTCAAAATTAAGAGGTATTGTAATGAAGATTGCCCATACAATCCTCAACCAGGTTCAGCACACATCTGCACCCATTCTGTCTCCAACTCAATGTCTGCAAATCATTTGAGTTGTGGAAATGAACCACTTTTGGAAAAAGACATGGTTGTGTGGCAAAAGCAACTACTGTCTCAGACCCCTGCCTCACCCAGGTCAGGAAGATCAGCGAACAAGGCAATGCAGGAAGAATAAGACAACTCCCTTGCTTGAGGAAGTTGGATGCAGCACCTGCAGGCAGGAATTACCTCTTTCTCCACTCCACAGTCTGCAAGATGCTCAGTAAATCCCTGAAACTAGGTTTTTTTTCAGGTGATCCCTATCAGGACAGTCTCCACCCTGTGCAAAGCTAAGACAACTCAGGCTAACCTACAAGAGTGCTAAGAGTTACAGCTGAGGTCAATTGTCCTTGTGCTTCAGCAGATGAACTGCTACATCATGCCAGGCATTCTGGAGTGACTGAGAAATAAACTCCTCCCTAAGTATCATTTTGAGCAGCCATAATTGAAGGCATTTCAATCAGTTGAGCTTTATCTGCTCTTTGCTTCCATTCTTCAGCTATGAAAATTAAGTCAGTGCCTGTACCTGGGATGCAGCAAGAATAAGAACTTCCCCACCTGCAAAGCCCCCAGGAAGGCATTGGCAGCACTGCTTAGTTCAAGGTTTGGGTGGAGCATAAAACAAATAGATGTGGGGACACACGCAGAAAGTACATGAGGGGAAGAGAAAATGAATTATGCAGTAATTACCCATCCACTGAAAGAGGGACTCTGTGAAAGGGAAAAAATGATGCAATTACAGAATTAAAGATTGTATCATAATGCAGATGCAAAGGGGAGCTATGCAACGTTAGTCTTGGCACATCCTTGCTTCTGTCCGCCTGATTTCATAACCCCATTGTTCTCCTAATGTCATTATTTTGTAAGTAGTTTTAATGTAACATAATTATGAGCTCATATGTTTATATCTTTTCATCATTAATAACATATGGAACAACTGGCAGACTCTGCTCCCAGCATGATTGATGCTTCCAGCAGATGGCTGTGAATAGCACACTTTCTTCCTGCTCTGAGGTGTAGAGCAGGGAGGAGAGAGAGAACCTATATTTGAACTTCAGTTCCATGCACTAACATTTGGAGATCTGGGGGTTCTCTCTGAGAATGAAACCAGGTCTAATATTAATCAGTTGCCCTGAAACCAATTGGAACAGATCAGATTTAAAGAGCAGAATCACTGAGCAGCTGATGTGCTTTGCCCAAGGTCAAAAGGAAAGCTCCCCAAAGCCTGGACCTCAAGTGACCCCATTGACTGCCTTCTGCCCAAGCTGTTGAATCCCTACCTTCCACATTAAAACTTGAAGTATAATTATTGTGTTAACTGTAGTTCAGGGAAGAAGCTGATCACCTCCAGGCTGTGTTTGCTGGTGACTGCAGCCAGTGAGCAACTCCTGAGAGCGTGTCATAGAAAAAAAATACAACTGCAAGCAAACATTATGGTTGCACGCGTTCATCCTGGATGGTAATTGTTATGTCAGAGTTTTTAAGTAAATTACCCTGCCCACCTCAGACTTCAGGCAAATTGCCAGCACATTTCTCAGAGTCAGATGCATCTGGCTCACCATGCTACCTTCATGAGGAAAAGCAGCTGCAGTGGCAACAACCTAACTTGTTTTATTTGCAGATGGTATGGCAAGAGGCAGTGCATCTAATAGCATGCTTGCTTCGTGCTTTATAATCTTGTCTTTGTATGCCCCCATTTGTTCACACACACACTCCCTTTCTTCTATAGTAGTAATTTTACCTTGTCTAAGAGTTGCTGGCAGCTTTACAGTACAAACTTTACACACTCTTTTGTCGCTAACAAAGCCAGCTCCACTTCCATCTTTCCCCATCCCCATGGAGAGCAGAGCCTACAAAGCCCATGAGTCGCAGACAGTCAGAACCTGCAGTGTCCCATGCGCTCAGGCCACACCAGCTCTCTCCAGTGCACATCTTCTTGAAAAGCTTCACTGTGGAAAAGTCTGTCATGGTGGTGGAAGCATCGCAATCCTTCCCTTTTGGCATGCAACCCACTCAACTTGGTTTAAAACTTAACGAGGAAAGCATTACACCAGCACTAAATGTATGTGGTTAGCACTATACAGTTACAAAGAACAGGCAGAAATGTTACAGCAGCAGCATTTTACCCCACAACTGCCTGTTTCAGGATTTCTCACACTGAGGCTTGTGTGGCCAGCACTGTCAGAGGAGGGATCTGCACAGGATATATGGTCCAAGCCTCAGAGCCCATTTTTAGCTACCACAGTCATCCACCATGCCAAGCTGCCCGTGGTATGGGTTGATGCCTAGAGGGAAAAGTAAGGGAAGCCAAACACATTCTCCTTCACTAAGTACCACATCTCTGTGGTGCAAAGACTTATGCTCAGATGCCAAAGATGTCCAGCCCTGTTTCTGGCAGGCAGTTTTGGGGGGAGTGAGGGGGGAGAGAGGAGTAGTGTCCCCCTTTGCCCTGCTGGCATGGCTTAGTGCTCCACATCTTCCATAACCTGTAATGGATTATACAGCTACACAGCTCCTCCCTTCATCTCACCTTGACAGATGCATCTGATCCCAGCTGCATCACAGGCTGCCTGAAAAGGAGTTGTATACGGGTGCTAGAGATTCAGCTCAGCTGAAGGTTATTCTGAAGGGGTAGTTTCTGAAGTAGGAAGATTGGGAGGGAAAGGCCATTTACATCTGAAAGAGGTGAAATACATCCTCAGGGCTGAAGGACTATTATTCAGCTCTAAGTATGGAAGCTGCTGGGGCATTACAAAGCACAGACACTGGCAACCTCTGAAGAGCCACACTCTATGCCCCAGGACAAACAGGCATGTATTGCCTAAAACTCAGCAGCGACAGAGAAGGTAACAAAACATGCACTGGCTGAAGAACTGCAGTGTGCATCCCACGTGTGCTCCTCAACGCTCTATTTCTTATGCCGCTGCCTGAACAGATGCTGGTCTCTTTCTTCAGTCCAGATCTGGAAGAAATGTGCCCAGCACACCCAGCACAGCTATACTGAAAAGCTGTCTAGAACGGGTACTGCCTGGGTGAGGGCAAGGCTGCTTTTCCTCGTATAGCTTTGCCGAAATTCCTGAGGCAGACCACCCAAGTCACCCACGCCAGACCAGCTGCATCTACACTGAAGTGCTTAGCAATACAAAAGCATGTCCCAAACATCTCACAGCATTGCATCTACCCAAGTACATACCTGCCTAAAGTACCCGTGGGGAGGGGGCTGTGTGGGGATCAGAGGCTGTTTTCACTCACGGAAACTATTTTGAGAGAATAGTTTGAGAGCTCTGAATGCCATCTTTTCATCAGTGTCAAATTAGCATTTAAGCCAACAGGATGATGCTGGTGAACATCCAGATAACCATGCTGCCATTGCACACTTGCAAGTTTGCACACACACACACCTCTGCAAAAGTTCTGCTCAAGCTGCACATTCCTGTCTGCTCTGATACCCACCTCCATTCAGCCCAAGGTGTCCTGGAGGTCGAGGAAAGGAAGCTCTGAGCCATGGCTGTCAGCCTGCCAGCCTTCCTAAATCTCAAGTGGCTTGACAAATAAAAGGGTAACAGCACCACAAGGAGGAATAACAAACAGGCCCCGTCTGCTGGAGATCTGTGTCCTCTGCCCTCCTAAGCCTTCACTGCAGCTCCCTCCAATGTTACCCATACCTTCTCCCCTGGAAACTATGCACACCTTTTGAGGTGGCAACGGCTACAAAGCTGCTGCCTGTTTGATCACCACCACACGTGCAACGCCTGGCTGGGCAGCTGACATCAGACAGACTGGAGACTAGCTGAAAGTAGTCTTCTTTCTCTTCAGAGAGAGCATTGCTTCAAAGATTGCCCAGCCAGCCACTAATCTGAACAAAAACAAGTGGGAAATTAATGATCTTCAAGACTGCCAACCATTGGTGCAATCTGGTTGGAACTGGCCAAATGCAAGGGGCAGGAGACAGACAGCACTTGCTTTCTGGGGAAACGAAGTTAAAATGAAATAAAATAAAACCAGATGAAAACTATGGTGCATTTGATTAGCGGTGTCTCACCATTCCACTAAGTCCCAGGAAACGTTGCCTTAATCAAGCCTGCGAGCAGCACAGCACACGCTGCAGTTAAGCTCTGTAACTGCCCAGTTTCTATGCATTTGGAGCAGGAAGGGGCAAGTTACAAACTCATTTACAGCTGAAGGTTATTCTGAAGGGGTAGTTTCTGAAATAGGAAGATGGGGAGGGCAAGGTCATTTACATCTGAAAGAGGTGAAATACCTCCTCAGGGCTGAAGGACTATTATTCAGCTCTAAGTATGGAAGCTGCTGGGGCTCCTCTCTCCTTCACAAGCCCCAGCCTTGGAGGTGATCTCATCCCAGAGATTTCAGCATCTTTCCTCACCATCCACAGCATCCCTCAGCCCACACTGCTGGCACTTGGCCACCGGCACCAAGAGGTGCCTTTGAGGCAGGAGTCAACTCTGCTGTAGCTGGACCAGCCCTTGCCAACCCAGGATCAGGATCAGGATGTGGGGAGATGCTCCACAAAGTAGCTGGTGCTGGGGAGGGCTGCAAGGGTTTCCTCTAATGCCACCTGGGTTTCCTCTAATGCCACCTGGTTTGACAGACCATACTACAGAGTTATGTTGGTTCCAAGGGCTTCTCCGTTTTCTTTGCAGAGCCCAGCAGCAGCAAGCATATTTGTGTAGAAAACAGCATCGGGAAGGCAAGCAGGCAACTCTGGGCAGACTCTGAAACAGCTGTGGAATTTCTCTGGAAGAGTTGCTTACTGTGTGTGTGTGGGGGGGGGGG
>NDXB01004377.1:16222-51179 GCA_002631895.1 Agapornis roseicollis | reverse complement strand
AAAGGAAAAAGACCTCTTCTGTTACCCAAAGCAACATTTTATTTGCTTCTGGGCATTAAATATATTGAAAGTCCATTAGCTAGGCAGCCCTTCATTCATCCATGTTAATTCACTCTCCTCCTATGAAGTAGCCGAGGTTTAAGAAAATGACAATCCTCATATAAAAACACAACACAAATAAATGACATGGAGATATTTCATCATAATTTACTAAGTGCAACAACTACTTCACTTTTCAGGACTTGCATGCTAGAGCATCATGATGGCCCTTTGGCACCCGTCCACTGCAGAATAACTACCAATAGTACTATCGCTAACAAAAAGCTCTATCAAAAAGAAAGCTGAGATTGCAAATGCAAGCATTCAAAATCAGAAAACACCCAAAATAAGGCTGCCTGTGTAAGTCCCTCCTGACATAACTATACTCTTCAATTACATGAATGCATGCTGCTTTTCACAGCATCCTGGGCTCATTCCTCTTCAGTTGCAGAGATCTTGGCAGCACAACCCCATCATCCTGCTCCCCACTGCTGACATCCATCATCATGCCCCCTGTACCATCACCCCAGTTCCACGTCCCAGGCTCCCTATGCCCTGGTCTCCTGGTTTCCAGCCCTGGCTGGCCCCTTTCCACTCTGCAATCATCTCCCCTGGTTTCCTTGACTGGCTGTTGCCCACATTTCACCCCAGCATTTTCCAGCCCATTTCCCACACCAATTCCCAGACCAGATTTCTTACAGTGGGGCCCAAGTGTCTTCTCCACTCCAAGTCCCCAGCCTCAATCTTGGCTGCTTTAGTTGACTTATTTATGACACCTCTGCAAATAAAGGCCAAGACCATTTCTTCTCACTGTTTGGGGTCCAGGAGGTGAATGACAGAGAGCACAAGTCTCTGGCTGTGCCTGAAGACACCAAGAACATTGCCAGAAACCTCCCTGCTCAGTCCCTTCAGCCACAGACCAGAGCACCATCTCTACAGACTAAAACATCAAAGAGATCAGCAGCCAAACTTACAAGCCTCTACCAGGTGTGTGCAAACTGCAGTTTTCCAAGGGTTTATAACTTGGCTGAGTCTGGGTATTACAGATTCAACATATTCTATACAAAAGACACATGCATGAAACTAGATTTCCCATATAATGTCATCACTGCCTGATGGTGGTTTCCTTTTCCAAAACAGAATGGTTTCTACAAGAAGCTGTTCTGGGGGAAAAAAAGTCTAAAAAAAAGTCTAAAAAAAACCCAACAAACTATAAAAAGCTGAACAGCCAGAAATATCCAGCCAGAATCAGACTGAGGTAGTCATCTGGCACAGAAAATATTAGCCCAAAAAGTTAAGGTTTCGACAAGTTAGAGAACACACAAAAGAAAAGTGGTACAAGTCAACTCTGGCATTAATTAAAGTCAATAGAGTAGGAGAAAGGTTATTTTCTCTAGTTTAGCACAAGTACCACATGTATTACCTTTAGGGTAGTATGAGTCCACAGTTCACGTTACAGGCCTTGAGAAGATGAAATCGTGCTGTGTAAACACTCTAAACATAGTTCATTAGGACCAAAGAACCCAGCAGGTTCAGGGTGTTTTACAGCCCTTTGACTGGTGTTATAAAACCTGTGGTGACAGAACTCCCAGCCTGTGCCCAACAATGAAAGTCCAGCGATCATCAAGACAAGACCTGCCATGCATGTACTTTAGCAAAGAAAATAAAGCAAGGTGTAGAATTCTCTGTTTATGCAGACTTGTTTACTTGGCTTGTTTATACTACACATTTGCAAACTACTGGCTGATCTTGCCAGCCCTTACTTGCATGAGAAGCTACATGAAGCATCCTCAGCTGAGTAACTTTACTCACATAGTTAAGTGTTAACAGAACCAGGACTGAGAGCTGGAATTTCAGTGTCAAACCTGAAGCACACATGGCAAAACAAGCATGCTGGGATGTTTATGTGCTCGCCATTAGCATGGCAGTAAATGTGCTTCATCCTGACTCTTCCTGAAAACTGCAGAATTTAGAATTCACACTGCATCTGCAGATTCACCACCATATCAAATGAAGTAACAAAGCTATTGAGGAAATCCCATGGATTTGCTGGGGTAGACAATATGGCTAGTTAAGTACATCAATATGAAGTAAATCTGGTTTTTTCACTGGAACATCTGAAACTGAGAGCACTCTCAGCAACAGGGATGGCATTCCTGGTGGCTGGGAAGTAATAAAAACCAGTGCTGTCCCTACAAGAGATGCCTGAGCAGACTGCCCTGGTTGAGGCTATCCTTGCATGGCAGTCTTTCATTCAGGGCCTCATCCTGCAGTTCTCACACCCCTGGAAGAAGCTTGGGGATTTCAGTGGTGCCTGCTTTGGGACTATACATGCAAGCAAAGGTCTTCAAGCCAGATCTGCCAGGGCAGTGGCATTTAAAACTATGTCAGCATGTACAGAGTCCAGTGGATTGCAATTGCTGCTGTATGTCCTGGGTTTTCCACTCTTGCTCTGCTGGAAATAAGATAGGTCCAAGAGCATTTTGGACCTACCAGCTGATAAAACCCTTGTGGCTGCAGCAGTACAGACACTCATTGCTGGGAGGGGTCCTATCACTAATGTGGCAGAGCTCTATCTGTTCTACCACAGAAGTGGGGGATCTCTCTAAAACACTGTTTTCTCCCAGCCTCCCTCAGTTAGTATGCATTTTTCCAAATGACCTGCTTATTGTCCAAGAGGGAGTAAGATTCTTATTAAACTCATAGATCCATCCCATTAACACTCACTATCCTAGAGCTCCAGCCAAGTGCGTTCATGTTTTCCAGTGCAACCCCACTTATAACACATTTAATGTTGCTGCCAGAACATAGGTACGGAGGTTGCTAGTGCAGACCTGTGCTGTGACACTTGCCCAGTCCATGTGTCTGTCAGTCCTGTGACATGTCTTCTATATATACCTCTGATTAAAGAGTTGTTAGAAACCATTATTTATATCTCCATTAAAGGAGCACAGACCTCCTTAGAGATCTGGCTGAAAAGCACGAAGATGAGGATGAAGAGCAAAATATTACCCCAGTCTCATTTCTGAAGTCAGATGGGACTTACACCCTTAAATCACTAGGAAGCTTTTGGAAAAGTTACCATGTTACTATCTGAACTGATATAAATTACCTGTGAGAAGAAAGGCTTTTCTTTTAAACACCTTCTTATGCTTGGAAAAGGCCTCCCCTTATTCAGGGGAAGAAAGAAAAGGATTAAAATCCTTTTATGTAACCTTTCTCAACTTCCCACTGGATAAATGGCTCAGCAAATCAAAATCTTCAAAGAGGCCAAAGGGTACAGGTGGGTGTCAGTCTCAGAGTTGTGAGCCTTGCAGGGCAGCACCAGTTAAGAGTAGAGGAATTTGCATTGGCTACAACAGGACTTGGAGGGTCCCATAAAGACATTGATTTCTGTTAGAACTGACATCCCAGCCCACCTGTCTGCAAGAAGAGACATCAGGAGAGAGCAGATTATCTCTCTAAGGAAAGTTAGCTTGATTCTCACTTATTTCATCCCAATATCCATATTTCAGCATTAATAATGGTCCAACCTGTGAAAGAATCTCATGAGAGCTTACATGTGGGCTGTAACAAAGCTGCAAGGTTTCCACCAGGGAGGCTAGAGAGAAGCTGCCCAAGGCACAAGGGGCCTTTGGAGAGCTCTTTGTTTAAAGTTGAAGCATTCAAGACTGCTTTGTGCATCCATCATCCTCAAAGAGAAGTGCTTGGCTGCCCTTCATGGAGGAAGAGGAGTGCACAGCAATTGGACCCTCAGCAGCTGCCAGCGAAAAAATAATCGAGAAGAAACATGAATAAATAACACACATTTTGCTAGTCTTAATATTACACAGATTTCTTCATGCTCTCCCTCTAACACTTTAATTCTCTTCCAACCATTTTCTGTTTCTCTTCCAGTCTCCACCTCCCATTTTCCTTGTTGCTTTTATTATTTTTTTCTCTGTATTTCTTTCCTCATTATTTCTTTGGAAAGGAGCATCCTCTGCCCTCTTATTCTCCCTTTGCTATAATGTCTTGACATGTTTTCCGCATATAATGCATTACTTTGTCTAGCTTTTAGTTTTCCTCATAGGTTGTTCTCTCCTTGTCCCTCTCCCTTTAAATCCTATTCTGCTATTTTTACCTCACCTGCATGAGGTTCTTGCTTTTCCCAAGATGAGGTCTAGTGTGATGTTAAAACCAAATTCAGTTGATGAGCTTTATTTGTTTAAGATGTATAGGGAGATTAAAATTGTATTTCTATTTCCAGTGACATGAAGCAAATTTGTATTAGTGGAAAGGACTAATTTTTCCTTGATTACTCAAGTGTGCTCAGAAACTCACTCCTGGGTATCTCCAAGATAACTTTTCCTGTATCTTCCTCATCACACCTGCCTAACAGATAGTGTCACCTGCATACCTTGGGAGTCCCCAGAAGAGCTGGTTTGGAGATTGCTTTGGCCACTGAAGTCTTCATTTATCCAACCATTTTTGTGGATTTTCTGTGGTTGTAAAAGTTAATTGGCTTCACCTAGTAGAAGAGTCATTTATCCTTAGGGGGAAATTTTCGGCTGAATAGATTTTTTTTTATAGAGTAAGATTTCATAATTAATAATAATTTTGAAAGCCCCCATATTTTTCATTTCATGAAGCAGATGAAACTTAAGAGATGAATGTGTTCTGCAGTAAATGTAAGAGGCAAACTTTAGACTTTCAGCCACAACAACAAATAATAGATATTTTCTCTCATGTATTTGACATTTAAAAAAAATAAATTCATATGTTGTGAGGCTTTTAAGGAGGGTGGAAACCCCAACAGAAATGGCCTACAGAACGTGACTCTACTGCCACAGTTTTTAGTAACCACTGCCATAAAATAACTTTCTAGCAATAATAATTTCAGGGATGTGAACAGTTGCTAAAATTATTAGTCAGTAATAGAGATGCTGGGGTAAGGGTTGGACTGGATGATCTTAAAGGTCTTTTCCAACCTGATTCCATGATTCTATGTCTTTCCCCTCTATTTCTTAATTTCCCACTCATTTCTTTCAGTCTACTTTTAAAACCATTCTGATAAAGCTCCACAATGCTTCACAGACATCCAAACCTCTTTTATTTTATTCTTTTCTCTGCAAAAGTTTTCTTTAATCAGCATCTCCCTAATCTTTGTCTTCAAACCATTGCTTATGTTCAAATGGCATGGGTGCAACTACTTTCTTCTGGAAGTCCCTACCCAGCTGCTTGCCACTGATCCCAGGCCAGGAACCCAGCTAAGGAGACATGAATCTACACAGGGAAATGTCCTCTGTGGGAGAAGTGACAGCAACATATATCCATACTTAGATAACATGTGTCTAAACCTGATAATCAATAAGGATATTCCTGGGTAAGTAAGCTACAGCTATTGCAGTGAAAATACTAGGAAACTCATTGCTAAATGACTATGAGTTTGGCTGAAAGCTGCAGAGTACAGCTCTTTCAAATTACATGATGCTTGTGCCTAAAGAAAAAGTGTGGCAAATGAACATGAAGAAAATATTTATAGGCAGAGCTTTCCAAAGCAGGATTCACTTATGCATGGCAGAGTTCAATTGCATCTTAAAGTCAAAAGGGTTTTGCTTTCTCTGAATGTGTTTTTACACTTGTGCTGCTACTGACAGATGATAGAAGGCAGGTTTTCTACTCCACGTGACAAGACTATAGCAGGAGTAGAAAAATCCAGTGGCCTGCAGGCTCTGAATTCAAGATCAACATCTTTTAGGCAAATGCCCAAACTTAATCATGAGAGAGAGACCAACTTGCCCTCGTTTGGATTTCACCTTTCCCACCCCATCATAGCTGTCTTAAATTGGGCTGTTCTCTGTGGAGAGCTTACTGACCCAGGTTGCTCCGATCTTGTTCACTGTGGCTTTATCAAAGTTCGAAAAAGCAGCATCACTCTCAGAGATAGGATTTCATTTTTTTTCTTTTCACTTCATGCCCCATAATTCCTTCCCTGCTGCTATGAATTATATTATTTGGCTTGAACTCTTGTAACCACCTTCCTCATCTTTGAGGTGTTATAAATACAGCACCCTGCTCCAGCCAGATCCAGCCCCAGCTGGCTTGCTGTACCTTTTATTTTATGAGGAAAACTTCTCTGACATGAGACAGTGGCTCCAGGAGAGTACCAGGTGGCTTTGGGGAAAAGCTCAAATGAGCGAGGAGGACCAAGCTGTAAATCCAAGGTGAGGAGGCAGTTGGCCTCCTATTCCTTGATCCTGCTGCTTTCAGTGCAGCCAGTCCTTGCCTCACATTGGATTATTTCTGAACTGTGAAAACAGCTGCAGTTGCGAGTTGCTGCTTGCCAGAGCCTAGTATTTCTCCTACCTGTCCAGACATCCCACATAACAAGAAAGTGCTGATGGCAGCATGACAAACCTCTCTCTGAAGCTGATGCTCTGTAGTCATGTCTGCAGCTGAAGTACCATCACAGCCTCACCAGTGGGTTGATTCTTGTTGACACTATGTTTTAAGGCATGGAGGAGTACAATGGAGTTGCCACAGAATGAGAAATGGAATTAAAAATTGTGACTGTTTAAAAAGCAAAAGGCTGCCCATGACATGTGTTTTTCTGCTGAGTGTGTGTAGTGCATCACTTTGTTTCATTCAGCCACTTGTAGCTTATTAGGTAAGAAAAGCATGCAATGGCATGGGGTTTTCCATATCGACCCACCAGTATTGTTTCAGGTATCTCACACTGCTAACCACTTCTGGGGTGGAGAGTGAGGTTTTTGAGTGGTATCTCAGTTTATGGCACTGGTGATAAGAGCCATGGCTGCTATTTACCCACAGAGGTTTTTGTATAGTTATCAAGATCGATAAACAGAGTCAGTCACTCCCCAGTGATGCATCTATGCCTGCAGAGATTGCTCAGGATGTGGAAACTAACAAATCTCTGTTTATCTGCTGATGGCTTAACTACCCTTATCCCAAGTGTGCCTCTTTCAGGAAACATCCAGCAGCGTAGTCACACTGGCCAGAGATTTAATTGCTACTAAACCTTGTTCTTTAATGTTGCAACACTAGCAGCCACAGATGATTTTACTCTAAAAATTAAAAATTATTTGCTGTCATCATCACTATTGTCTTCTCCAGGAGGTGTGCCAGGTTTCCCTGTGACCAACATGTGAACATGTTTCACTCACTACCTAGTCCTCAGTATCCTAGGAAAGGATATTAGGAAAGCCCCTTCCCTCAGGGCGAAAATGTGATAGCCTGAGATATGGCTGGGAGTTCCTTCTAGGAGCTGATAGCAACCACGGTCCTTGTCTCCCCATCCTCTCCCTCCTCTGTGAGTCATTAGGATTCACTCACGGTCTTTTGTCTCCTTATTTGGGTGTCATGTGACTGTAATCCTATTCCTTGTCTTTCCCCTATCAGCTTCTAATGGCCTAGGTCTTTGTTCAGCCCCCTGTTCCAGCTTGTCTTTTACCTGCCCAGGCTGAGTCCCTGAGGAGCTGCCTGCAGATGCCCTGTAGCAGTGATGATCTGCTAAACTGAGGACTTTCTCTGGCTTTAGAGGTGGGGAGCAGTGTAGCAGAGACAGACACCCCCCCACTGCCCTGCTCTGCTGTGCCCCATTTCGCACTTGTGAGCTCCTAACCACAGCAGCTGGCTATGAGCCAGGATGGGTGATTTTCCCCAAAACTGAAGCCAAGCCCACCTACCTTGGAGGGCCACCATCATAATAGAAATGTCAGTAGTTAACAGTCACACCTCCACCAAAATCCTAGGATTCGGATTGAAAGAGAAAAAACAAACCAACCAACCAACCATTGCTGTATTCTGTCCTTAACCAAGGGGCACACTGATCCATTCCTATAAAGTAGTTTCAAAAGCCATGTATTTGAGGGAACAGTTTGGTATCAGCATTGGCTTGCATTAGTAGAACTGCAGAACATTCATCACTCTGATTTTATACAGCTGCATTATTTTCACAGTTTATGGTGGCACCATCTCATTTATGAAGTACACACAGCAGTTACACATATGGCTGAATTATTTTCAGCACTTCTGAGTAATTTCACTGAGCTAAGGCTGTCAAAGACACAGCAGCAGTACACATTGCATTGCAACTGTCTAAAGTCTAGAGAGCCGTACGTATGTTTATGCACCAAGTACATAGAAGTTTGTGTGCTTGTATCTGGGTCAGTGGTTCAAAAGTATTACTGGAAACGTCAGGTGAAATTTTCTGTCACCAACTCCTTTTTAGTGACTGTGGCTCCAGCTCTTCACTTATACCTGAGATGATTATGGCACGATCATAGATCAAAGAAATCACTGCTTCTTCCCTGCCCAAAGTCATCAAGCCAATCTAAGCAACAAGGTCGTCTATTCACAGAGTGACTAGGGTGAAACTGGTCTTTTGAGACATCTCTGTCCATAACGCTTCTTTTGAGACATTTGCCAGCACTGTAATTCCAATTAAGGATCTGCTTCCAAGGGGAAGAGGAATGCTGCTAAGCAGGCAGGCTAGGCAGAAGGAGGAAAATAATGCAAATTTCATGGGTGACTGTGCTTGCCAAAAAGAGTGCCAGTTAGTATGTCACTGATTTATTCGCAGTGCAGTTAGTCACTGGGGAGGGGAAAACCACAATGGTAATGAGAGGCATTATCTAATGCTGAGAGAACAGATTCAAAACTCTACTGTAGTCAGCTTCAGTGCTGACTTTTGCCAGCATTTGCATGCTAGCACATTTAGCAAAGAAGTGGATGCTATTCAAAGTTATGAGAAAGAGCGGTTGCCCTTGCTTCCTCCTGAGCATTTGAAGTGCTTCTGAAACCCCAACCTTTCATGCAGGTGTCAAGTAGTAGGAAACTGTGAAAGCCAACTTTTCAGTGCTTCAGTTTCACAGTGTGCAAACCAGAGAGGATGACAGCTACCTCCTGGTGCATTTGAAAACTTGTTTATAGCTTTCTAAGTTTTCTCTAAGCCATGTGTGGAGGGTACTGCTGGAGCATGAAGCACAGTGAGGTTTTCCTCAGCTCTCATGGCTGGTTCTGGGACCATGAGAAGTTTGAAGAGACCTCCAGCCCCAAAATCTGGAATAACAGATGTTTCTAGCAGTCCTGTCTTCCTCCTTGCTCCCCAAAAGAATGGATCTATCCTGATCACCATCCCCCTATGCTTGGCCAAATATAAACATGGCAAAGTACTAAAAGCAGGAAACAAAGGCCTGCTGGGGGACTCTGCTGCCTTTGGGCACATTTCCCTTCACATCCTGACAAAGCCTGGCACAGAGTCAACTTCTGACACATAGGGGGAAGTATACCTTTTTTCCTCTACTTTTTTGGCACTTGTCATTTGTTTGGCTTGCTTTCCCCTGCAGTAATGTTGACAAACACATTGCTCACAGTACTCAGGCAGCAGCATTTCAGCCAGCCGTTTCAGGCAATTGATGTTTCAATATTTACAGGCAGCACTGCACCACTTGGGCAATGGGCTGAGCAGGAATTCGTATTTAAAACCTTCCAGGGTACATTATCCCCATTTTTATAACTTCTGGTGGAAACTTCCAGTGCAGGGCTAGACTCCTTCCACCTTTCCTGTGTTTCTTCAGCTAGGTGATCTCTGTGTGGGGTTGGCATTTCACACTCTTGATTTCATCATCCCTTCACCTGTCTTCTCTGGTGTTTCAGGACAGCTTTCAAAAGTCTTCCTTACAGTGGTGTTTTGCCATTTGTCTTACCTCATTAAGAGCAATTGCCTTGTGCCAATTTGATTTTTTTGTAATTAATATGCTGAGACACCTGAAAGTTCATGTCACCAGTTTCACAGTAAAAACAAAGGTATTAAACCCCTCAACTACACTATGGTATGTGGTATGGCTTAAGTTGGTGTGTTTCCTTACTGTTCTGCTTATTGATTCATTGCCTTAAACCTGATTTGAGCTTGTTGTTGATTTTCAGCCTCAAACAAAACATCAATAATGTCCACAATACTCATCAATCCAGCAGGAAAAGAGATGGCAGCAAAAGAGGAAATACTTGCATTAGTTTCACAAGAGAGTACAAATTATTATTTTCCAAAGGGAAACAAGGAGGAACAATAGCGGCTAGGGCAGCCACATGGAGCAGATTGCATATTTCTTCCAGGGGGAACCTTACCCGTCACTCCAGTGTCTAAGCATGTCTTACAAACCTCATAGAAATAATGACTTGGGTTAATGGTATTTTCATCAATTCTCTTTTGCAGTTGAATGTGCTTAATGATCCTTTATAGAAGAGGAACAGAAGCTGAGAGCCCTTTTTTCAGGAGTTGGGGAAATTAGAAAGCAGCTACTATTCTCGTCTACCTTAACAACCATCTGAGAAGGTTTCTGGTATTCATCCTGTATGGATCCCACTGGACATGTCACTTAAATGGAGTTCCTCTTTTTTATTTTTATTTTTTTTTAAAGAGTGAATTAAACATTTCTGTTTCTAATCCACCAGAGCACAAATTTTAAAGGCAAATGTGATCTTGCTCTTTCCATGCTGAAGCAGATACTATTTCCAAGAGAAGCCTTTGAGTGTAAATACCAAGGATACTGCAAATGTTCTCAATTCAAAACCACTTTAATGCAGCAGCTTTCAGGCTTTCTTATATCTAGTCCATGATTAAAGATATTTTTTTGGTTGAATACTTGCCTCTTGCTCTCTTTTAGCACCTTAAGAGACTTACCTCCAAAGAAAAACATTGTTACAGAAGTGGCTGGCTATTCAGCGTTAGCTTGCCTTTACCCAAGTCTCCAATGACTTGAGCACATTTTTATGTCTGCAAATGCACCCATTCAGATACCTAACTATGTGATCTGCAAGAAGGTGCTGTGGCTCTAGTTTTATGTTCCCACTTGATCACATATTTAATATTAAACTGCAGGCACTTACATTTAATTGCACCTGAACTATCAAAATGCAGCCTTTGATAATGAGCGAGTTTCAAGCCCTTGCTTGCAATTAAGGATGATGTTACATGAAGCATCAGGCTGGATTTGGAGTGGGAGTAAAACAAGTTAAAGAACACAGGTGCTCTAGCATCAGAAAACATCTGGGTTCCACCTTTCCAACTTCAATAAACCATGGATACATATTGCCATGAAATAATGCTGCTTCAGAGTAGCATATGCTCAGATGTGGTGTATTATAAGGCACCACCTCATTCAGTATCAGACTCATCTGAACACTTGTCAGAGAAAACCCCTTCCTGAGAAGCAAGTTATTAGAAGCATTTCACAATTTGAACATCAATTTAGCATAGAGCAGTCTTTTCCTCTCCCTAGCTCTTGCAGTCTTTCTCTGCAATCACAGTACTCCAGAAGTGGAGGAGGGACCTGTCTGTGTGTTGCTGATGGGTTTCTGCAAAGTCATGTGGCTGGCTGGTGCAGGGGCCACCTCACCCTGCCTGACCCAGTGCCACCGTTCCCAAAACCAGAGAGGATAGCTTCTAAGGTTAAGCCTCCTCATCCTGCTGACAGAGTGCTTCCCATTTTTTTATCTTCCTTGTGGGGATGGCCATGGCCATCATGCCCTGCCTGCCTGCACCTCAATTCACATGGTGGACCATTACTAGATGATAACTACAGCAGGCAACCCAGCTTGCTCCAGCCTCACAGGGCTTCTCCAGGGCCATGCTGGTGCTGGTTCATCCGAGGAGTTTTGGTTAGTTGCAGGTGGCTCCCAGGCACTTTTCCATCTCCTGCCCCAAGGGGATGCCTGCTGCACTGCAGAACCTGGGGAGCTGCCTCTGATGGCAAATCACCCAGCCAAACCAAGCCAAAGCCCACCGGCTTCAGCAAGAGCAGTACCATGTCCTTGGTAGCCAATGTAAAAAAGAAGGAGCAACAAAACAAAATAAGCATGGGGGCTCTGTTCAAGCAGTGGCCAGAGAGCTTGCTGGAGGAGCTGCCTCAAGGGAGCTCTGCACATACAGATCAGTCACAGTACTTTAAATGTGCAGCCAAACCTTCCCCCAAGTTTCCCTGGCCCAGTCTCATTTCACTTTAAATAGGAGCTGGGTTGGTATAAATGAGAAAAGAATCTGGTCTCTGCTGTCAATTGCAGTTTTCATCTACCAGGTATTTCACACCAAGTAATGAGCTCACACTAAGGCCTGTGAGGGAAGTGAGACATTATCATACTATCACTAGAGGAGCCAAAAAAGCTTAATCACTTGCCCAAGGCCTCATATTTATGAATCCTGGACTCCTAACACCTTGTCCCAATGACAGGGTCTCATGTCTTTACCCACAAATTCTGCATAAAGAGACAGTATTCCCACTATTACTTGGCCCTGCTTTCTGTGCATAGTTCTTTATGGAATACTCTGAACCCATGGTCCAAATAACTGGCAAAAGAAAGCTTTAAAAACAGCTAAACCCCTATTATTGTGTCTTTAAAAGTCAGAGGTGGTTGAAGAGATGATAAAATGCCCAGCAATAATAAAACTATTATTATTCTTGCCAGAGGAGACAGCATTATCTCAAGGCCTTGGTAAGATCATTAGGAAAATATATATAGCAATTTTGTCTAGCTGAGACTGTACTACAAAAAGGTCCAGCTCACTGTTCCATCTGCCTGTTTGGTGAGAAAGGAATGTCTTCCTGCTTTGTTCTTCAGAGGGAAAACAAAAATCATTCTTGATGTTTTTTGCTATTACCATTGGCCTGGCTTGCTCAAACCTCATGAGATAAAGTGAGACACCACTAAAGCTTGCTTCATACCCAACTATGAATTTACTTGTAGGGTAAAGGACTGTTTCCCATTTCTCCAAACCCCACACCGTAGTCATCTGTGTAATCCCTGCCTTAGGCTATCAGTAAACATGTTCCCAGATGTGATGGACACCATCGGGTTTATCAGCTTCCCCAAAACTAGTGTGATGGCCCAGCTGATTGCTCTTTCTTGCAGGAGTCCCAGAGCACAAAATGCACATACCAGGAGAGGCATGGTATGTATCATACTGAAACACATTCAGACTCAGGTGTCTTCCTGAGTCATGTGAATGCGCATGACTTGGAGTCCATTGGCCCCATCCTTGGCATTGCCTCCCAAGCCATGCAACTGACTTGTTGTTATGCAAGTCACACAGTAGACAAGAAGCAAGGCACCAGCAGCAGCCAATAACAGCACCATTAGCTTCAAAACCTTGATAAACATAGATGAACAACTTTTTTATGGCAGGTAAAGTATGTAATAATAGCCATATCTTGCTCTGTGGTGATAAATGGTATCTCTGATACCAATAATATGGCTTTCCAGGGGTAAGCTGTGTCAACTGAGAATAGATGTACCTTTCTGCAGCAGCAGGGTCAGTCCTCTGGGAAGGAGACTGTGCCAGCAGGGCTGCCCCCAGTGCACCCTTTCCTCCTGCCAGCCCTTCACATGCTGGCTATCAGAACAGTAGCAGTAATTCACCTATAGCCTGAGATCCAAGAGCATGAAAGTCACAAGTAATGTTGTCATCACCTAACATGCCTCACTAACAGCAGTAATGCCTCAGAGGAGGGGAGGAGCAGTGAGGTACCACAGGGAAGAGCAAGGAGGAATGTCTGGGGAGAGCAGTGGTCACAGGCTGGTACCCCTGTGAGGCAGCATTCAGCCACACTCAGCACTATGATCCAACAAGCTCCAGGAGAACCAGCATTCCAAACATATTCTTTCTGGGAAGCTGGTGCATGGTTAAAAATCCCCTGGGTGGGGCAGTGGGACAAGGTTTGCTTTTATTAGTGATCCTCCGGCAAGGCTGGGGTAAGGTGCTCTCAGGGGCCACTGTGTGCTAGCTAAACACCTTGGTGATGCAGGGTTTCCTATAGAGTATCTGTCCAAAGGCTCTTGCACTTTTCTGTTGCTCTAAGGGAGAAACATTACCTAAAAGTCTGGTGCTTTACACATCAAAGGATGTCAGGGGATATTTTATCTTAAATTTCTCTGAGCAAAATTAAGCTAGAAAGTTTTATAAAAGAGTATCAATTTAAAATCCACTTTGGAGTTGTTGAGTGAAGAAGCTATGATCCAAAGCAAGGCTTAAATAAAAGCTTCACTGAAAAAATAAAGGAGAAGTAAAAGAAAGAAAAGAAGGTACATACAGAATATTTATTCCTCAGAGCATTTATTTTCCTTTTTAAGATCCCCCATGGGCTACTCTAATGTTCAACTTCCAATACATGTGCTTGGTCTCAGGAAATTAAACACCATACCCCCAGATCTTTCTTTACATGAATATAAGGCATGCCTGTAAATCTGAGTTGTCTTCACATTTCTTAGTGAGCATATTGCATCTCCTACAATTATCCAAATAAAGTGTGCATATCTGCAAGTATATTGTCTCTTACACCTTTAGCTTGGGGTTTATCTGCCTGTTGTTAGTGACAACCACATGTCATGTATGAAAAGCCAGGGATTTTGAGATGTGCAGTGCAAGGGATTAATTAGCTCCCAAGCATCTGCTCTCACCCGTCTTTAAATAAAGGGCTGGCTTTTCAAAGGGAGAATCCTCAGCACTTCCTGAAATTGCTCAAGCCTCTTTTACTGTGTCAGAGATGGACAGGGTCTTGACACTAGTCCATAAATGCAGAACTACCCATGGCCCTGTTAAATCCCAGTACACATGTCCAGCTAAAGGACTCTTTTTTTTTCAAATATCAGATCACACACATCTGTACAACCACAAGAAGAATCTAGAAAAACCCAGTGTTGACTGAATAGGATGAAAGAGGCGCTAGAAAGACAAACTTGGTTGAAAATACAAATACTATACAAACAACAATGCGAGCACAAACATACGTAAGAGCAAAAAGAGCCTTAATGCTCATGGTTCTTTCTTCAAACCCAAGAAATGCTATAAAAGAAAATACTTCAAAATTTGCCTTTTGTCCTTGGCCCTGAGATTAAAACAAGTGCATAGAAAGGGAAGCCAAATTTCGCTGAATAACCCTCGCATGAATTGAAAGCAAACATGCAAAAAGACCATCAAATACATGCATGTTAAATTCAACTCTTCCATATTCTCCATTCTCAATGTTGTGTTCTTACTATAAACACCAGGAAAATATTTCTAGATTCATTTCAGCCAGTGGCGCCTGCTCAAAAGTAACGTGCATTGCGTTGTTTACATCATGGCTGCACAAGGCTATTTCCCGAGGAAACAGCTTTGAGCTGTTTCCCATCCCCAGCAGGACAGAATATAGTGTGTTACGATCACCATGCACCAGGCTATGGACAACTGGTTGAAATTCTTCCCGATTCTCTGGGTAATCTCAGGCAGAAAACAAAAGCTAACTTAAAGTGGTTTTAAAGTAGTTGCTCCTAGGTGCCACTCCAGTATTCATCAGTCTTCTGGGTCCTCCTCAATCCCATAAGCAAAGCAGGTCAGCCACCCCTGATTAGTAACCACAGAGGGTCATCCTGTTCCTGTAACCTGGGTGGGAAATCTGGAGGGCAGAACTTTGAAAGGTATATGGGTTTGCATACAGCAGAAGTGCCCATCAGACCTTATGAAAGGACATTAGATACACACGCATCATACGTGCTAAATTACTGCAGGTTTAAGTCCTAAATTTGTATCTATGCAAGGGAACTAACGTGGACTGAAAAGATGGATGTAGAAGTATGTGATAAAGTGCATCTGCATTCTTGCAGTTTTTCACATTTCTTTCTATACAGCCTTTACCTTACTCTGCCCTGAGAAACCCCTCCTTCTAACACATGAAAAACTCTAGCACTTTTGAAGAAGCAGGTTCAGCACAGTGGACAAATGTGAGGGTGAAAATCAAGATCTAAACCTGAAACTCCCTGACCACAGGCTCTAGCAGGATTTTGATCCAGAACCACCTCTGGTAATAAATACCTGAGTAGCAATTCTTTCAGTTCCCATATTGTTTGGGAAACAAGCAGGCACACTGTTTTCTAGCAGGAAACCAATCCATGGAGCCCTCTTCTGGGACAGAATTTCTTCTATCCTGCAATGGGGAGAAATAGCCAGTCCTTCTCTTGTAGAGTTGCCCTACTTCTTTCCCTGCCTAGGTTTTCTGAAGTAGAAATTCTTACATTAGGATGACATTGGGGCTGGTTCTATAAAAAAAATCAAAGCAAGGAACCAGCTCCTTCCCCATGCAGGGTACTTGGTACCTGGATGTTATTTAATTCAGCTCACAGTGGTGGGCATGTTCTTGAACACAGTTCACTTCTTCAAAGCGTGGTTGAATAATGCAACATGTACTCCCTGGGGGTTCTAGATACTTCTGGAAGTCCTTTGTAGCCTGGAATTAGCTTGAGAGAGACATTAAGCTTAATTTGGAAAGCCAGATTTAGTGCAGCATCCTAAATACAACTGCTTCGTCCTAAGCTGTAGATTTAGTTGACTTGAAACCCATTATTACAGAAGACAGTAGTGACAAACTAAATAGCCATTTCCTTCCCACCAAAGCAGAAATCAACATCAAGCTGAACCTCACCAATCAATGCACACTATTAACACGGGCAATTACAGATAATCACAGCAATTACTAATAAACCATTATCAAGGGCAATGGAAGGGGTAATTGCTACCTTTCATTTACAAGGTCCAAGATCATGACAAGGTATGATCAAGAAGGACTGCACTGCAATGATTCCCAGCTTCCCTCCTTAAGTGTTGGTGCCCCTTAGGAGACCCCACCACTACAGCTCAGGAAGAGAAGCAACAGAGGTGTTCCAACCGTCTTCTCTGCAAGCATTTTTTAGGGCAAAAGTGGGAACACAGCTGCAGTAGAAGGTACCAAAACACTGTGAAGTTGAGTGGGACTGAGGTGCCCAAGGACACCCTAAAAACATTCCATCCTGGTGCTTGCAAGAGAAGCCAGTGCACCAGGAGAGTGTTGCACCCCTGTGCTATGGCAGACAGCAAAGCTTTCTGCAGACCTGACCTAGGGCCCGTGGGCAGACAGGCAGCTGGGGATCAGGTCTACAGGCTCTTATCAAGCCCCTGGCTCAGGATGGGGACATGGCAGCTTTGTGGCCAGCCTTAACACTGGCTTTTTGTGTCTGTTAAGAAGAAGACTACACAGCCCCATTAGTCCCCAAAAACTGCTAGGCTGTTTGGCCACAGGGGCTACATCAAGAAAGCTGTGAGAATCAAGTGGATCCTCACCTTCAACCTAATGTACATTTGCAAAAAGAAAAGGTTAGTGCACTGAAGTTGTTAGGCCATCTGCCTTCCTGGCTATGGGTCACCTTTTTACATGCCACTGGGGAATGCAGGATAAAGGTGTTTTTCCAGCTGACCTGCTGCCTTCAGAGGTTTGCATTTTACCTCAATCTCAGACTGATTTCCCACACTCCACATTAAAATATATATGAACAAGCAGCGGCTTGTGTGCAGGGTAACATAGATCAGCAATCAGCAGTTTTCAAGCTGAGGAACAGTTCATATGTACACTTGCTTCTGCTGTCAGAGGAGCTCACAGGAGATGTGTCTCTCCTGTGCAAAGAAAACAACACTTCTGCAACCTGGTGTACAGGCACTTAGTTAACTAACATGCATCGAAAGTACTGGCTCCCATTGCTGTGGGGATTATTTGGAGAGGAACCCCTCTGAACCTATTTGCATAGATCAAGCGTAGGCAAAGAGCCCCATTTTGTGGGCATGTTTGCATAGGGTGCAGCAGCAGAGGCTAGAGTGAAAAACAGAAACGCAGCTTGTTTGGTTTGTTTTAATAAATATAAGTAAAGGAAAGAAGCCTTTATGATGCATGAGAAAGAAATAAATTAAGTCTTGGTCCAAAAGTGAAGTGAAGGGTAAAATTATTGCTCTTCAACATGTCTCCCAATGGTTCTTACTGATTCTGGCATGGAGACCCCAGCTCCATTCCCATCATAAGTAACTTTTTCCCCTGCCACACAGTCCACCAAAATATTAGCAGTCACAAGTTAAAGTACCTTTTATTAGATTTACAGTCCCTGTATATTGCTGTAGAAGAAACAGGATTTGAGTCAGTAACAACTATGTGTTGCTGAGCACAGAGCCAATTCCCAGGGCTTTTTATTGGATTTCTTTACCTGGTACTAGGCAAATCACCCAGGGGGATGAAAACTGCTGCAAAGTCCAAGAGGAGCAGAAGTTTTGCAATAAGTAGCTGGCCCGGATCCAGCAGGCAGACTGGAGGGCTGCCAGCCTGCCGTTCCTCGAGCAAGGATGGCTGCGGCAGCATGAGCAAGTGCAGAGAGATTAGCTGGCAGGTCACTATAGTGTGCATCCGAGTGGGAAGGGAGATCACACAGCTCTGCTGAGTAGGTGACAGAAGGGCAGGGAGGAAGAACACACCAGAAAGGAGTGAGGAGAGAATCCCCATCTGATCAATGTACAGAAAACACTTTACTGTTACGGAAAGCAGCATGAAGGCATATGCAAGTGCTCAACTACATTGTCCTTTCTGCCACAAGTGTGTGTGAATGGTCACAAAAGCATCTGGCTTAAAATGAGGACTGGAAAAACATTAAAACAACAAAAGCAGAAAAACCTCAAACTACTTTAAAATAGTTAAGAGAGGAAGCACAGGAGAAGGATTTTGCTGGAAATCTTGGTGGAAATTTTCTGCAACATTTCTTGTGACTTACACATTGCCCAATTGTCTTTTAAAGGATGCTCTGCGAGAAAAGTAAGGGCAACCATCATACAATGCCTCAGCAAGGATGAGAAAGCCCATGAAACCTGAGCAGCATTCACCCTCTCAGACACACAGTCATACAAAGATTTGAGAGAAGCCAAAATTCATTACCCTGAACAACTGAGGCATCCTGCCCACACTGTAAAATATCACTGCCCAGAACCCTGCCACTATGAAAGCAAGCCAACTGTGCCAGGCAAGGACAGCCTAAAGTGGCTGGGGTGGAAGCTGCTTCTCCAATGTGCTCCCTTTTCATAATGCTGCTTTAGTGTTGACTCGGAAGTTCTCACCTTCACCTGCAGGACACACCAGGAACTACTACAAAACACAGATTTATCCATTCTAGAAATATGGACAACCAAGCATGAGCATCTGGAATAAAGCAATTTCAGAATCAACCCTTATAATCTGTACTGTGAGACATAAACCACTTGGATGAACAATTCTTTTTGACAGGGCATTTCCTGAACAGGACAAAGAATCAGTTAAATTCCTAGAGACTGATAAGCAGTTCTGGGGAACATGAAAAAAACATCCCAGGCCTGAACAAGGAGAGAAGCACTGTTTTCCTTCTGAGCTTTCTCTATGAGCTTTCTCTATGTTGTTGAGCACTAACAGCATAATAGGTGCAACTGAAAGCATGCTTGATGATAGACCAAACATATGGAAGAGCTATTTACATTAGGCTAATGGCAAGTTTATTCTTTCATTCTGTATAACATTGCTGTGGATTTAAATCTCAGCAAACAGCCCGCTCCCTTGGGACAGCCTGACGAGTTCGTCTTATCCACCTGTGAGGAAGCGTCCCCCTCCCTTCATCACAGCATCTCTGTGAAAATAAGGCTAGAAGACTTGTGAATTACTCTGTGATCTCCAGAGGAAGCCTACAGTGTAATTCTGTACCAGAGAATTGCCCACAAACAAACACAGCTTTTCTATCCACCTCACTCAAAGCCTCAGGCCTGTACATGGAGTTTTCATGTGCAGTACAAAGGGTAGCAAAATCAGGCACACCAAGCTCAACTGCTTTTTTATCCTTCAGCCCAAGGACCCCCAGGGTGTGCATGACCCAGGGTTTTGTATAGCTCAGGGGGTGGTGGTTGGGAAGAAGAGCAGACAGTCTGCTTTCACGCTCCACTTAGATCTGCTGCAAATCACCACTGCCCAAACTGGGCAGAGCTTTAGCCTCAGCTGTGGCTCCTGTTGCCCTCCCCAGGAGCCACTCAGAGAGATCTCCAGATGACTGCCATCATGCTGGAGAACAGCTGCCAGAAGGGATGACCAGGGCTGTAGCACAGCAGCCTCTGTTAGAGATCCTGCCCTCTATCCTCACACCTCCTCTGCCTCGCTACAGCCAGGGAAACCGGCAGCAGCAAAGCAGAGGCACGACCTTCCACAGACACTGTGTGGAGGAAACCCCATACCAGCTCTTTGGAGAGGAACAGTTTTAGCCACCATGCATAGAAGATGCTCAGCACAAGGGGACAGGAGTTTCTACCTACTGAAACTGTAATCATGAGCAGTGAGTGTAAGCTGTGGAGTTTCCTACCACCTGCAGGAAACTTCTAGTAGTAGACAAGTGTATGTTTCTGCATATGTACATATGCATATGTAGTCTTACTATGTTATTTAGGTATCTTTGGGATGTGTACAGTCACAGGCTCCATTGGTCCTGTGTGATTTATAACAAAGGAACAAATTAATTCCTACATAGCACCCAAGAGAGCAGGACCAAGTAACAAGGCAGTTCTGTCTAACTGAGCTCCTGGAGCAAATTCAGAAAACCCCAGCAAGTCAAAGCCTTGCTAATCAAACCAGAAGGTAGAAATTCCTTTGAAAGGTCTGAGCTCAGTGCCTGCAGCACCATGCCGCCCACAGAGACAAGGAATTGCTTTCCACTGATGAATTTTGCAGAACCCATTTCTTGATAAAAAAGGATACCAGCAGAGCAGAAAAGGAACAGCACTTTTGCTAATTTGTTAGCATCTTTGGAGAGGTTTGGGGAAAAGCATGTTAATGGTCTCACATAAGCATGGTTCTAGTCAAGAAGACTGAGAGACTCACCGCCTGCTGGCATGAGGAAAACCTGACCTAGATGTTCATTATTTCAAGTCGCATTCCCACCAGCAATGCTGAAGTTGAAGCACACCTCTTCCAAGTACACTGCTTTTGGATCAAGTTAGCACAACACTTTATTATGCTGTCATGTTCCCACAACATCTGCTGAGAAGGAGATGCAATGGGGTGATGGTAAGCTTTGGTCATGTGGGAGCAAAGTAAATTCTAACTCAGAGCCTCTAAATGGCAAGAAGAGATAAAAGAGAAGCAAAACTTCCTTGAGGAAGGGATGATTGCAGTGTCAGGCTATGTAAACACAGCTGCAAATCTCCATGTAGAGTCAAGCTGCTTTATGAGGTATTTATTATGCATTTAGATGGATATCTCTTTATATACTTCTAGAAAACAAATATCCACATAAACCACCCTTTTGCAAGTGCTAGATGGGCCTTTTCATTGGGAAGAAATTGTTGCAAGTAGGATAAGATAAATGCCTAATGTAACATTATGAAGCATTCAGATATGAGTGATGGCTACAAGGTAGCCATTTCAATGAAATTAATGGCACTTACATTTGCATGTGTTACAGTCTAATGTTAATGTGGCACTCCAGGTTAGCAACATCAAAGCACCTGCTACAGCCCTGCAAACACTGGGTCTTCTACACAGCAGCTTGACACCATCAATCATCTGCCAACATGCCAGTCAAAGCAAAGACAATTACTAAAGCAGACAGCAGCACTATGGTTTCATTAGGTGTACAATAGAAATTGGCTGTAAAAGAAATGTGAAGATAAAACTAAATAACATCAGATGACTTGGCAAGCGATCAGTCTGGTTTATCAAAACAGCTATGGACTCCTACCTTGGCTTGCTTTCCTGTATGTAGTTACCAGGGAAAGCAGCATGGCTGGGGGAATAGGTAATGACTGCTTTTCACAGGAAGATCTGACATCAGGTTTTGCACCTATTTAACAAGCTCTGCATAGATTGCTAACAACTTGCAGCCAGCAACTTAGCAGACTGCTGGTTCATGTTTATTTTCAGCTAGATCAGTACTCCAGTCCCCAGCTACATCATCATTTGTGACAAAACAAAGAAGGAGGCAGGAACAAACAGCCCAGAAAAAGAGACATATTTCCTTTATGCTGGGTCTTCACAAAACTATGGCAAGAGCTTTCCAATCAAACTTGCTGTTCACTTTCCCCTGTACCTTTCATCACACCTATGAATTGCAGTATCACTTGTATGTACTTTCTTTTCTCTCCAACTTCCATTTGGTTTGATTTCTTTCAGAAGGGCTATACAGCAACAAGCAGAGGCTAAACCAGAACAAATGAAGAGCAACTTGGATCTTAAGAGCTGCCGGTGGGGACTGGCCTGCTATCAAAGCTGAGAGAATGATGACCACATCCAAAAGAGCCACCAACAACTTCTCTACTCTAGAATGGGCACGTGCTAAGTGGAGAGGATGCTTTTAACAGGTATCTTGCTTCATCCTCAGCCCATGGCACAGGAACAGTATGACATGGAGGGCTGAAGATGCAATGGCGTCTGGTTCACTGGTGGAAACCCTCACTCAGCTGGCCAAGTATTGGTGCTAACCCAGCAACACATAGGTGCTTCACTCCTGACCAGCTTCTTGTTGTACAACACACTGCAGACCCCAGTCTATAAGAGCACATTTCTCCAGTGTAGGCATAGCCGAAGAGCTTGCAAAATAAAAGGGAAATTAGGGTAGGTTGCTGAAATAGGAAGATGAGAATATCAGTAACCACCTATTGGAGGAGACCTAAACATCAAAGCAGTTATGTAGGTGTGTAGCATCTTTTGCATAACTATCAGAGATGATAGTTATGTGGTAACCCTGTCTATAACTCTTACTCTTTGTGAATTTGCTTTCTGTATTAAAACAAACAAACAAACTTCCTAATCATGCAGGTCTTCCTCACAGTTGACTTCTCACTGTGGTGACTAACCAGATGCACCAGCCACCTCTACAGAGAGTCTCTTGAATTAAGCCAGGCCCACACTTAATGTTTTTAGCATAGCTGCAGCAAGCAGCTCCATTTTATGATTTAAGAACAGAAGTTGTGAGATGCAATAACATGATTTTGCAGTCACTATATATTTAATTTAGGGAACTCTTGTAAACTGCTTCTGTGTCAGGAGCACTTTACCAGCAGAGAGCTTCCAATGAAGATGTCTTGCTCTAGAAAAAGTATACCACTTCTCCCCATTCCAACAAACATTATCAGATGAGATGTGAGTTATTTTGCTTATTTACTTTTCCTTTTTGCAGCCTTAGTATCCAATAGCCCCGAAAGTCCTTCAAGGACAACACAAGGCAGTTTACATCAAGGATGTCTCAGACACTCTCATGCCACCCTGCATCCCCATACACCAAGGGAAAAGTGGGGAAGGAAAACCAAATCCTTCCCCAGGGAAAATGAGTGGTGACAGGCAATGCAAACTATTTCCATCTGCTTTTGTCTCCCTCCACATCCTTCTTGAGTGGGTGGCTCTGGGGAGCGTGGTAGAAGGTGCAAGTTGTCATGGGAGGAGGAGCAGCAGCATTTCTCACAGCTGAATTTTTGCCAGCATGAGCTGAGGTTCACAAGCTCTCTCTGCTTCTGGCCCAAGGCTAAGTTCAGCTGCTTCTGAGGTCGATGAAATGCTTTGCATTGCTCTAATATCATTTTTTGTTTCAGCTGATAGTTTCTTTCAACCAAGGCAGGAGGCAATTTCTCCACCTGACTGAAGAGCAGGATTTGGGCCATGTTTGCTAGTATATTAGAAGATATTTTATTAATTTCCACAAATACCAAGTCCATTCTGCAGGCATAATAAATGTACAGAAAAAGAAGTGAGAGTGAGATCTAGGGAACAGAAACATTCTCTTCATTGTGTCCAGTTGAAGCGATCAGGATCTTGAGCTCCAGGATTTTGTAATTCATAGCTAAACCTTTCATGTTTAAAAGATATTTTTGATAGTAGACAGCTTTATATTGTAGGAGGCAAAAGCATGATGAGATCTCAGGTCTGGAAACTTAGCCTGGAAACAAGATACAGTTCATTTTATTCATCACATACCTTCAAGAGCAATTAGCTGCTAAACCAAAATACCACTGAATAAAAAAGCCCTAAACTTAATCTCTGGATTAATTTAGTTAAAACTACATGTTCTTTTCTAAGGTACGCTGTGGCTCAAACAGAAGTTTTAGGACTGGAACAGAAATTATTCAGCAAAATGCTATGACCTGCATTATACACGTCAGGCTGGATGATCTAGTAGTCCCTTCTGGCCTTAAGCCACATGACTTATGAATCCTTGGAGAGTTTCTAAATGCTTTGCCAACACTAGGGTATAATCCACATTCACACTGTGAGCAAGCCACAGCATCCCCTCAGCATCCCAAAAGCTGTGTTATCTGGGGTTTATGGTCCTCTCTAAAGCTTTACTCATTAGGAATTAAATATTCCAGGGGAAGAGCTACCAGATTTTTTACGTGGAAAATTTCCCTTTACAAAGTGAGAGCAGGGCAGAGAGGTGTTATGAACCTCTCTGGTCTAATGGCCTGAAATCCTGCAGGTCATTTGTATTCCCTGCAGAAGCACCATGCTACCTTAAGACAGGTATCTTGATGTGACCCTAACAAAGGCAAGGTGACCTCAGTTAACAATACAGTGAAGGTACCTCGTATTTTTTTCCTCACTGACCATGTGCGCTCCCTTTCTTGTATTACAGGCAAAAGACAAGGAGAGAAGGTTGTGGGTTAGGTACTGGTAAATCAGCAGTGCAGCAAGTGCATGCTTATGTGGACACACTGACACCAGTATTAAAACATGTATTGTTATAGCAGGGAATAACTTATCGAGAGACAGCTTTCAGCTATGTGGCTTATCGTGGCTGCAGACTAGCACAGCAACCCACTGTGAGTTGAAACTAGCTCTATGAAAAGTGAGCTCAAGCTTTAGGAGACTGATCTGCCCCAACACAGTGACCTGCCAAAGGCTGCCTCCGAAGCAGCTCAGCTGCAGGAGGAGGTGCCCCATTTTTGTGTAGCAGGGAGCCTGAACTTGCCAGACAACTTGGCAGAGACAGATGGGTTTTTCCCTCAGCACCTTCCGGACACTGACACAACAACATTCCCCAGGTACTCTAGGCCAGCCAATGCCCAACAGCCTGACAGGTCTGGCTGGACCCATGGTCACTTCAGCAGAGATGCTGGGTGCCTGCTTACCATGCTCCCTGGCACAGCAGATATCCAGGGTTGCAGTATGGGATGCTGAGCTGTGATACACAGTCTTGGCTAAAGCATCCAGCTCCCAGTTGAACCACACATTGGAAGCTACTGCAGGGCTCTGGGAGTAAGGATTCACCCCTGATAACCAGCCAGGCCTGGAAGTCCAAAGACCCGCTGTGAGATAGCACTAACATGCCAGAACTGAAATGGTTTGCAGCAGAGGCAAGAATAGCTTCAGAGGCCTTTTCTGTCTGGTATACCTTTCAGATAAAGGAGGACTGACTGCTCATGTGTAAACTTTAATAGCAAAGCTAGTGTGTCAATGTCACAGCTTGGAACAACTGTAATCATGCAGATTTCTAAGGGACTCTAATCACTGCAGTGTCAGAACCGCTGAAACAAGGTTTGAGAGCAGGGAATAGGGAATGACCCCCAAGAGCATCATCCCAGGCCCCTGCTCCAACAGAGTGAGACCAGGCTGCTGCTCATATGCAAGTGACTTTTGCAAAGCCCCTTGAGGCATCCTCTGTTGCAATCATCAAAGCACAAATCTTTCATATATAAACCAACCATAAAATGAGCCCAAATGCTTTTCTGTAAAAGCCTGATCCAAACCTGCTGAAGATATTATTAACTTCAATACTTTTCCAACCAATCTTATAACAAGTGTTTTCAAATATGCTGCTGCATTATTCTTCCTGCCTTTTCTGTATCTTAGCAGTCAAATTGCTCCACTCTTCAGTTTAATTTTGACCTAAGGTAGCATTTTCAGTGGGTACACATTGTGTAAGCAAACCAGCAACCAGCAATTTAACAGCCTGGTGTTTTGCTGCTGCTTTTGTTAAGTAGAACAGAGAACATCCTTGTTTTTCATGAAACATCGCTACAAGAACCACAGCCAATGAGGAAAAGTTAGGAAGTTTTTCCTCTGATCAAAGAATTTAGCCTTAGGTCTGCTATGAATCCTTCTGTAACCAAGTGGAAAAGGGGGCATGAAGGTCTTTGCTTCCTTGCTAAGCTTTTTTATCTGCTTTTGCCAAGGACACTTTGCTTCTGGAAAGGACTGGGTCCCGTTTCTTACCCGCAGCAGACTGCACTAAGTCTATGTTATGGGATGCATGTGATATGAGGCAGGTGCAAGCTATAAGCACTACAGCATCAGCTTCATCATCTGGGATAGGGTTTAATGTTTCTGAATCATTGTTCTGAAGTTCCTCAAGACTTCACGAATAGGTTAAACATGATAATAAAACATATACTGAAAAAAATACACTTCTTTAAATGAGAAAGAACCCTCCCACAAGTTCCCCAAATGCGTATGCTTTGTCTCAGTTCCCTTTGTGCAAAGAGCGGGGCCATCACCAATATTAGTTCAGAGCAATGTGCTGAATTATGGATTGTGAAAGACGTAGCTACCACAGTAGCGAAGCTGTATAAATACTTTAAAATAAAAACATATGGACAGACACATGTAGCTGAAGGACTTCATACTTCAGTGGGCATAACAACAAAATACCAAAATAATGGAATTCATGCCTCAGAAATCTTGAAAACAATTGAGTCAAGTTTCCCTATTTCATCCCCTCCTGTTTTATAAGATAATTATGACCAATGAACACAGTCAGGGTTTGGAAGCAGAATTCTGCAGCTCCTTCTCTTTTCTTTCTGTATCCAAAAAAGTGGGCGATTGAAACAATAGCTATGTCTGAGCACAGTTAGGTCTGCAATGTGCCGCTGATTTTCCTCCATACAGCTCTTTTAGTCAAACCAGCTGATCAGGTCCAAGATGCCTGTCTCTGTAGACAATCTTACCCCACAGCCAACAAAAGGGGGAACTGCTTTTGTGGCTGCCTAAACCAGAACAGTGATTCTGGGAGTTTTTCATGCACTCTCTGTGTAGAAGAGTCAACATAATAGCGCAACATGACAAGATGTTGAGCCACAGGGCCAAGACAACTTGCACACTTTGCATTTTTCCTATTAGAGATACACCAGTGATTCTGGAAGGGAAGAAGGGAAGAGGAGGAGAGAAAAAAATAGTGCAGAACAGTCAATTCCAGCCCCCAGAGCCTTTGTGTTCACATGTTTGTATCAAGATGGAGCATTACAAGGCAGTGACGATTTGGCCCTTCACTAAAACTGTTTTCCCAAAATAAAAAACCCCAAACAATCAAGAAACAAAAAACCCAGCCCCACCTAAACCAACAGACTAGAAGATTACAAACTGCATGGCTTCCTCAACTGCAGACCTCGTGCTAAGATGAGCAATGGGTGAACTGCTAAAAGCAAAAAACTTCTTTAAGATCTCTGCTCCCAGCTTTTCTTGGAGATATTCCCCCCCAGACTGCAGGACCAAAAACTGGGAAATCCGTTTCTTTTCTTAATACCAGGAATCAAGAAATGTTCAATTAGGAAAGCTTTGAATGCGTTTTCCAATTTTCATTTTTTATTCTGAGCTTGGAGCTGATTTTAGACTAGTTTGTCCAGGCGTTCTTTTTTTTAAGTTAAAAATATTTAAAAACTCACATAGGTGGGTATCCATTAGGCTGATGTTTCTGAACACACTTTTCAGAACTACTACACTAAAACATGCTTCCCTACCAGGTAGCCATTTCAGTTAGATTTTAAAAGACCGACCCATGAGAATGAAAGAGGTGACAGATTCATCCTGATGCTGTCATCCAGCAAGAGGATCAAGGAAACAAACTCTTTGATCAAGAGAGAGAACAAGAAAATTCCCTTTCTGAACATTTTGCAGGATGAACATGCCTATTCTGGACCCAACCAACCAAACACAAAACCTGACTGCAGTTATTACACACCTGCCCAGGCTCACTTTCTTGCAGCAGGGCATCAGGACCACCAGTACCCTCAGTCCCGGTTGCACCCCACAGTGGAGCAGGGACTCTAGAGAGGCTTTACAGTAATGAGCAGAATGAAGCTCATTTTCAGCCTTTATCATTGTAAATGTGTTGTGAGATTATGGAGAAGGAGAATGGTATGATTTTTAATGGAAATTAATTATAAAATAGGATTACCCTCATAAAGGAAAGCATTAGCATGTAACTGTTACAAAAACTACTGCACTTCTGTTTTAACACAGTCAAAACCTTAAGGCCCATAAGACTACACCCAGTGCTCTTGTTTTCAAGTAGATAATAACTGCAAGATCTATGCACTGACTTTCCCCCCAGTGCTTCTAAAACGTCACAAAGTTGCATCACAGTATTACTAATCCATGAGCTGTATTGTAGATGTTTGCTCTTAAAAGTCCACAAAACTCAACCCATTGTTAGGTGGCAACCTACGCCTGAGGCCCTGGCAGAGGTTATTAGCTTTACCATTTAGCTGGCTTTCTGACAGAGATTTTTTAATCCTGGGAATTATTTTGGAAGGGTTACATCCAGCAAGCTTACACATTTCATTGCTGCTTTATCATCTATGAGACTTGGCTGCAAATTATGAACATTATTCCTACTTGAGAAGAGCAAACATATATGTGTATAGGGTTATGACAAACGAGCCCTTCAGACCCATTTTGACAATTAATCTCATGGATTTACATCCATCATAAAGATTCAATAGAAAAAGGACAGAAGGTCACAGTTGCTTTACGATGTAAAGCCCTATTTCAGTGGCAGCCCAGCTTGGCCATACAGAACTGTTAGCCTGAAATTTGCCAGACACGGCTCGGCAAGTGAGAGTATTTTTTAGTAAAAAGAAAATTAATCAGAGGCTTGTTTTTTGGAATACTCCATGAAAACGGCTCAGTGAAGAGTTACCTCTGTTGCAACTCTGTCTTCTGCACTGAACCAAGCAACATTTCTGCACAGAATCCTTGCTGCAAAATAGTTTTTTCTCTCTGATAAAATTTTAACTATAGAAACTAGGCACAGGAGAGCTAGATTTTGAGATAGAGATCACTTTTCAACAAAACATTTCCTCTTTAGCCTTGCCTTTCAGTTAAGAGTGGTTTTCCAAACTACCTTGTCAAAGATCATAACATGAACTCTGAAAGAGCTGAGCTTTTGGGGAAGGGCAATGCTTTTTAATGGATTTTCCTGGTGGGTGTATATATATATATATAAATATATATAGGCAGAGGGATGGTTTGCCCATCATCAGTTGTGGGAACCAAGCATCTCCTCTGTACCTACTTGGGGTGGAGCCCCAGAAAACCTAATAAAATGGGAAGCAAATGTCGCACTGAATTGGGAACCATGTCCTCAGATCACTCTTCGGTTGTATTTATGCATTTTGGCTGTAGGCAAAGTTTGTGGGGAGCTATCAATTCTAAGTTACGAAGGGAGTTCGTACATTTCTCATAATATATCATTTATACAGTGGCACCACAGTATTTTCCTATGTAAAGCGGCAGCCTGAAGCCAGGAATGAGGTAATTGCTTGTTCAATAGAAATGTAAATTCCGTAACCTGAAAAGGGGGTGAGGGAAGACAGAAATGATGCAAGTCCTTACAGAGCCTGGTCCCAGGGGTAAGTCTCAGGCAGTAAGAAGCAATGAGACAGGGAGAAAGCTTTTCCGTAAAGGATTATGGCAACCAGAACATTTTCTCTAGCAGCCACCTTCAGAGTCAGAGGAAGAGGCAGCAGAATATGCCAGCCCCAGTGGCAGGAGCTAATGAACCACCCCAAAAAGAAAGCTGGGTTCAGAAATAGTAAAAAAAAACAAACCCAAACAAATACTTAAAGCAAAGTGCAATATTAATATTTTTTTTATTAACTTTATTGTAGTATCCCACACTAAGTGAACATCCTTTAACCTTCAATCTCATCTAGTGAAAATGCTGACAGGCAAGTAACATAAACCAGCCAGGGTTTCCATTCCTACCAGGGTGTAATCAGAGGATCAGCATGCTTTTCCAATAAACAGCAGCTGAAAAAGATATTCCTGTGGTATTACAAAAGCAGCAGCATAGAACTTCATTTAGCTGCTAGAGCAGAGAGAGGGAAATCCCCTTCAACAGCAGCTGGGCATGGGAGCCTCTCTGATGTGCAGCAAGAGAGCAGGAAACTTAAACAGGAGAGGTTTAGATTGGATATAAGGAAGAAATTCTTTCCTGTTAGGGTGGTTGGTGAGGCACTGCAATGGGTTGCCCAAGGAAGTTGTGAGTGCTCCATCCCTGACACTGTTCAAGGCCAGNGTTAGGGTGGTTGGTGAGGCACTGCAATGGGTTGCCCAAGGAAGTTGTGAGTACTCCATCCCTGGCACTGTTCAAGGCCAGGTTGGACGAAGCCTTGGGTGACATGGTTTAGTGTGAGGTGTTCCTGCTTACAGCAGAGGGGTTGGAACTAGATGATCTTAAGGACCTTTCCAAACCTAACTATTCTATGATTCTATAAGGAAGGACACTGAGCGAAACACAGCACAGCTATACATGCAGCTTTGAAAGCCTTAGAAACAAAAGCCACCTACCAAATACCGCATACAGCAAGAGCCCAAGACACATACCTGAAAGACCCCAGGGAAGGAGGAGGAACACTGNAGTGTGAGGTGTTCCTGCTTACAGCAGAGGGGTTGGAACTAGATGATCTTAAGGACCTTTCCAACCCTAACTATTCTATGATTCTATAAGGACACTGAGTGAAACACAGCACAGGTATCCAGCACAGCTACACTTGCAGCTTTGAAAGCCTTAGAAACAAAAGCCACCTACCAAATACCCCATACAGCAAAGAGCCCAAGACACATACCTGAAAGACCCCAGGGAAGGAGGAGGAACACTTGAGCCATCAGAAAGAACATAACCAAAGAGCCCCAAACAATCCCACCTCTTGGGCTCAGCAAGCAGATCCTCATCCCCCAACTACTTCCCATAATCCTCCAACCCTGCTGTCTAAACAGGCCACCTGAAACCCACAGCCCAGGGGCACCCCCTCTGAGTGGCTCACAACCCAAGAGGGGAGCAGCAGATGCATTGTGGCCAAATCTGATTGAAGACCCTATTCCTGCTCACAGCAGAGCACTGACAGATGGCACTGAGTGTTGAGTGCATGTCAGTGGTCTGCCTTGGCAGAGCACTTGGCAACAGAGCTGGGGTCCCCATGCGCATATGCAAGTGGACCAAAAGCAGTGACCTCCCATCCCAGTTAAAGCTCATCAGGTGGTGCAAATCAGCTCAGTGTGTCCACCTGTAGGTATTTACACCCAGTGAGGCACTGGTCTGTAGAATGAATCTGGGTTTCCTTTATAGATCCAAAGACAAATAAATCTTGGTGTTTGCAGAGGCTTGGGATGGGGACATGACATCAGCATCCTGAAACGTTTACATAATGAAGGCACAGTGTTTTGAAGCACTGTTTGTTCCTTTGGAGGCTTGGGGGGGGAAAGAAAAAAAGTAAAAAAAAAAAAAAGTGACCTTGCGACTTTTTTATAAAACCTTGCTACATCAGAAGGTTTGAAACATAAACAGCTGCTTTTACTGAGCACAGCAGTGCAGCCAGGCTGGGCTGCCTAATCCTGGCGTAGCAGTGTTTATAAACACTGTTCAGACAGGCAGGTTATATCAGATTTTCCCATGAGCTCATTTGGGACAGTTAGCTTTCATGGGCAGGCGTGTTGCTTATCTCTTTCAACTGCCACCTTTTGAAAGCCAGACTCTTTTCAAAGAGTCAGTCCTGGGGAGGAGGAGGAGGATGTAACAAAGGAGGGTAGTTTTCATCACAAACCTGACGTGGGTGAAGCTGCAAGTGGATTAATGCCACCAGATAGTATATCACTCACTGTCAGGTTGATCTGGGCCAATTCTGACTGGCAGCAATGAACCTGCTGGAGAGCCCTGGGCTCTTCTGGGTGGGCACAGTCCCCTTGGGTCCAAACCCTGCCCAAGAAGAATCCTGGTTTTGGCTTGGAGAGTGCGTAGTAGCAAAGGATATGGAGCTGACCTCCTTCTTCTGCATACCTGAGAGCCTCTTAGCACCTTGGAAGCCAAGGGACATGGTCCTCCATTTGCAACATCTTACACTAGAAAGAGCACTGGGGAAGACAGATAAATGGGATGTGCACATTTGAATGTGCATTGCTCACCTTAACATAAAAGCCAGGGTTGTTAACACCAAAGGGCAGCCTTGCTTCCAGTTACACCTCCTGCCACTGCAGTTCCTGGTTCTCAGGGGTGTTTATCCCAGCACCATGGTCACCTCCACGGAGGGCCATATACCCCTAGATAGAGGAAAGCATCTTGCAAAGAAAGGGCTTAGAATCATAGAATAGTTAGGGTTGGAAAGGACCTTAAGATCATCTAGTTCCAGCCCCTCTGCCATAAGCAGGGACACCTCACACTAAACCATGCCAGACACAGCTCTCTGTGGATCTCCACTGGGAGTAAGAGTGCCCACCCCTCTTGACACCAACCAGGCCATTTCAGCAGACCAGACTTTATGCTTGGCAAATATCAATGCATGCTGGTGAACTGTGATGAGAGAAACTTCATATGAGGCTTTCAGGCAGGGGTAGCAATTACTCCCCTGAGGTTTCACTTGTCCTTTTCAGGACAAGGTATCCAACTGATTGACCTCAGCTGACCCTTGAGTCAGGCTTACCCTAAAGCCTTACTCTGCTGCTGATCATGTCACTTTGCCCCACTCTTAAGTTGTTGAAAACACATAGGTCAACCTTAACATAAAGCTCTAATGTCAGTTTCACAGTAGTAGACTTACTTACCTGCCACAAAAACAATAAAATGAAGATGCAATATCATTACAGAGGTGTTTCACTGCAGAGATAACAGCAAACACAGGGATGCAGTCCCAGGGAGGAATTAATCCATCAGAAGTGAAGTGGGAGAAGTTGCACAGAAGAGTGTTCTACAAAACATGGCGCAAGGTCTGATGCCTGACACCACCTCGGTGCTTGCCCCCTGTGCTGTGCTCATGCTGATTGTCATAGCAGCTCTCACAGCTGTGCACCATTCCTGTCAACAGACATTTTGTGGCAATCTTGCTGTGGGCATTTGACCGATGTGTCAGAAGAGCCCAAAGGAGCGGGAGGGAGGTGACATTATTGCTGCCGTGGAGGAAAAGTGCGGCTGATGAATGCTGTGAGTGGGTCAGCAGTGCTGCTGAGGAAAGGCTTTTTCCTCCCTATGCTTCTATTCCTTCAAAATAAAAATAGCAAACCCTGAAGTGCTGGCAAAACGTGTTTTGTTTCTTATGGGAGAACAAGGAATCATACACCCAGAGTGAAGCCATTTGAGCTCTCTGGCCCTGTGTGTCCCTCAGTGAAGAGCTTTGGGCAAAAGGGCTTTTTCCCACATTTTCTTGTGCGTCCTTCCTTATGGTGATCCCACCTAATGGGTAGTGCCAGCCCAGCTGAAAAAAGTAAGAAAACCACAGCAATTATAGCAGTTTGTGCATTCAGGAGGGGCCAGTGAGGGGCTGAACCCCAGCTGCAGGCCCAGCCTGGCAGGGGAGCCTCTTACACACATCAAGCTCACAGGGGACAGAAACTCCCTTTCCTTCCCAAACTTCCTCAGTCCTGAATAAAGCATCACAGTTCAGGTCCTGGGAGCATCCTGCTGACTTCAAGAGGGTTGGTAGCGAACAGTGGGATGGGCTTAATTTTGGCCTATTTGGACCACAAGGTGTAGAGGGCTGCCTCCCCAGAGGCAGTATGCTCCAAAAGAAGGGTGAACTACCTAGATGGTTTCTACCAGAGAGTACAAGTTGTCTTTAATCTCCAACTGCCAAGAGATAAGGGAGGGGAAGGATGCACAGAGAGAGGCCACAGTTAATAGCCCATGTCCTCAGGAGAGAAGGCTTCCTGCATGCCTCTCTTTGTCTCTCTCTCTCAGCCAATTTCAGCTGAATTCAAAGGAGTCTCAGAGGTATAAGTCTCCAAAATAATTGAATTTCTACAAGGCTGATGAGACACAGCAGTCTGGGAGAATAAGAGATTGCAGGGAATAGTATGCAGTCAAGACTGAGTCAGCAAACACCATTTGCCGAGCTGTCCCCTGCCTGGGCACTCAAGGGTCAGGGATGCAGGCACAGCCTTGTCCAGGCTCTGCAGTCTTCCGCTCACTGAATGTAACTTCAAACAACACAGGGTATTGCTGGGGAGTGGAAAGAGGTTTTAGAGTTATTTTCTGTGACTGATTTCCTCAATGGTGGCTTTTTGTGCTGTAGGTACAGACTGAGCATCAAATTGCGTGGCTGCCGTTTGAAGTTATGTTAGAACAAGCTCCATGTTTTCTGAGGTGGTAGGGATTTGTCATGTATGCTAACATGAATGCAAAGTTTTCTGCTCAGGTTTGCACATCTGTCTTCAGCAATTTCCAGTTAGAGCTACAGGCTTGACACCATGATACCTGGTAGCCAACCACACTGGTCATTTGAGCCTTAAAATCCATTCATAACAAAATGAGAGTAAGCTAATTACTTTCAGTTATCACTGAACAGGTTTCACATGATGTAAGATAGAACAAACACCAGTTCTTAGCCTATGCATAAGATTATAATGGAAAGTAGGGAAGAGAACAAAAATTCCTTCACCTTTGCTTGTGTATCACAAAGCAAGGAAAGAAAATTAAACAAAGCAGAGAGATGCAAGCCCCTCTTTCTCAGCTCATTTTACAGATTTCTTTAAAAAATCCCTAATAACCCCACAAGGATCTCCATTAAAAGACGGATTCAGTTCCTACCACTTCTGACGTGACTTACAGAAGTAATGCAAGTTTGTCTTGCTTACAGTTCTCTGTACAAAGCTGGTGGTAATTGTTCTTACTGAGCAGTGGGGCATTCTTCTTCATGAAAAAGATCAATAAATACTTAATTCCTAAATGTAAGCGAGGTGATGAGCAAAATATACAACTAATAAAGATAAATGGTTCTCGTACTCATGAAGGCTTCTTATTACAGAGTCAGTGGAAAAAAATGTCCCTGTTGGGCAAAGAAAAGAAAATAAATTGTGGACTTTATACTGCAAACACAGCATTAAAAAAAAAAAAAAAA
>NDXB01004377.1:0-13056 GCA_002631895.1 Agapornis roseicollis | reverse complement strand
AAGTTTTTTTTTCAATTTTGGTGATTTTGGGAAAAAAAAAAAAAAGAAAAAGAAAAAGAAAAAGAGGAAAAAGAAAAAGAAAAAAGAAGATAGCCTGAAATAAGTCAGAGATAATTTATCATTTTATAGTCTGCTGTGAAACCTGTAAGGAGATTTTTCAGCCATTTTCTCTGGATCATATTTCCAACTTATTTCTGTCTTTGGGACTTTCCACATAATTTTTGCTGCTTGTTTCCTGGCTCTGGAAAATATATGCTCCAGTAACAGTATCTTATTGCTTAGATCTGAAATTGGGCCCTAGAATAATGTTTTCACCATCCTTTTCTGTTTCTTGCTGTTTACCCAGAGCCTATGTTTTGAGCACTGAATCCATGTCTTTAAAGGGAGATCATTGTCTTCCTGCATGTTTCCTGAATCAAAGATGCCATCACACTGATGTGCTTTAATTAAGCCTCTCCAAACCACCATGAACTTCAGACATATTTTAAGAGTGAGATTATCAGCAGAGGTAAAATAAAGAAAACAAAATAAATGATGGAGTCAAAAAGCTTCCCAAAAAGCAAAGAACACGCAACAATAGTGTGTACTGCTCTGTAGTAATGCAAAAGCCCACTGGGATGTTTCTGAAGATTGAGCGCTTGAGTGAATGCCTGATGAATGTAGAGCAGCCATTGCTTTCAGGTATCCGGTGGAAGTGGAAAAGGTAACTCAACAAGCACATAAAAACATCCCTGCATTGTTACATGGAGTCCCAACCAACTTCATTGAATGGCCCCGATTCAGACCTTCAACTTTTGCTTAACACTTGTGGTTCAGAGCAGCTTTTTCCACCTCCAAATGTACTGTAATAAAGTGGCTTGTGATGAAGCAAATTTACTAACAGGATCCCTGGTGAGTAATGTGAGGCCAGTGCTGGAGAAGAGTTTTGAGTTACTGGAAAACAAAAACACTGTTTGTTGGGAGGTTGGGGGTTTTGGCTGGTTTTGGCCCAATTCCTTTTCCAGTTAAGCCATTTAGTGAAAGCAATATTTGGCCAAAGCAGAATGAGATTTTCACAGAACAACAATAAAATATTCAGTATGTTTATGTTCCCGAAAACTCGAACTAAACCAGAACAGAACACACAGAACAAAACATTGTTCTGAAATAGGCAGAGTGGTCTTTTGCTGGAATACCTCAATTTTTCCCCTAAGTCTGAGAAATGCTGGGCAACTCTTCATCAACAGGAGCTGGGGATGCTCTGCCTGTGACAAGCTCTGGCCTGTTCACAGTCCTGCTTACTGCTGCCATCCTGATTTAAGTGTTATATGAGAAAGCATTTTCTTTTATAAGCTCTCTTAGGCAGACTGTGGCACTCCAGGTCACTTAAGCACATGTTTAAGTGCACCAGCAGTTTCTTGAACTTAAGAGAGGACCTGACACTGCGCCACCACAGTCAGCAGAGCCAGGTTGATTGAAATCAAGCACACGCTTAAGTGTTATGCTGTATTTTTGCCCAAATTGTCAGTCTTTCATAGTTAATCATTTATCACTCTGCTTATGTGCTGGTAGTTATGCTTCAGTGTGCAAATATGTAAATTGCTTTCATAAAGCTCCGCACAACAAGCACAAATAATGCTTTCTCAGCCCTTTATAGGAGTTCTCCAGTCCTGTGACATCCAAGATAGATCAAACAGCACTTAGAACTGCCAAGAAAGTTACTTCTCCAGTAATTAGACAGAATCATTACCTTGTTCCTCTTCTTAATAATGAGGTGCATTCACAGACTTGCAAAATCAACAAATAAATCACACGATTTAGCTCTAACCTGACAAGTATCACACGTTTTGCCTTTAGGAGCGTGTACATCGATCCATCTTACACGCACACAGCAAGCAAGAAAGGGAACAAGCTGTCAAAGGCATGATAAGCACATTTGCATAACCGTGACACAGATTAAGTTAAATAACTGCCTACAAGGAGGATATCTGCAATGGATCACAAGGTAATTCTCCCAAAAACAAGTGACCATTTTGATTTTTCTTTCCCTTGCTGAGCTTAACTGCTGTGAATTACAAGGGAATGTCACCTCCACTTACCTGTGCCCTGCTGTTTTGTATTCCGAAAGCTCACAGCTCCTTTTTTCACAAAGAATTAAAATTGCCAAGAGGAGAGCAAATATAGTTACTGCCATTCCGTTCCAATATTGTATTGGAATGATAGGCGGCAATGGTGCCTCACTGAAATAGAGCCTTAAAATACAATTAGCTGCAGCCCTGTAAATTGCAGAGCCAGTTACTCTGCACTCCTGCCTGTGGGGCCTTCTGTGCATCCACTAATGAAAAGACTGCTTTTCCCCAGACATGAGGTACTTTTGCAAGAAATAAGTACTGGGAAGGGGAAAGGACGGAGTCTGTTCCCTTGCTCTGTACAGCAATTTTGGTAGAAATTTTTTTTGCTGTCAAGAAAGCTGCCTGGAAAACAAAAAATGCAGTCAGCCACTTTTCCTGAGAGGAAGCCTGAGCACTTCTCAGATTGAATCATATTAAAATGAATTAATGCTGACAGCTGGGCTCCCAATCATTAACTGAAAAAAACCAAACTCCAAGCTGTAAGCATCATTAAAGAAAGTCCTAAGCAAACAAACAAAAGCAGCAAACCAAGTGAATGGGCTCCCCCATGAAAGACAGATTCCCATCATGACCTACCAAACAGGACAGACATTGTCCCCTGAACTGTCCTAGGCCTGGGTGCTGACTCTGCAAATGCTTCTGCCACAGGGCCGGGCTGGAGGTGGGGTCCTGGGCACCCAGACATAGGTGGAGGAACATGGGCAGGAGCGACTTGCTGACAGCCACACTCAGGGAAGAAATCTTAGGCAGGGTTCTCTGGTGACTGGCAGGGAAATAAAGTCCCAGGAAATGGAGGAGCCTGGGACAACGTTTTGGCAGGTTGTGTTCCGTTCAGGTCCCAGATGAAGATTTGGCCATCATCCCAAACACTGGGAGGTTTTCCTTCACTGCGTAATTCTTTAAAAATCACATGCGCATTTTCCTTTGTACTTCTGGCTTTAAACACCAGCCAATTGCCAACTTAAAGTACATCAAGTAAGCCTGAAGCATTTTAAACAAATTACAATGTGTCAATGTGGGTTAGAAGAGATGCACAAAGATACTGCTTGTATGAAGAAAATGCATGGCAGTGAAATAGATATTTTCCTTTCACAATAGGTCAGATATAACAAGCTTCCTCCGCAAAGCCTATGATGGAAAATATCCACTCATTTCTGAAGATACAGTGAGATGGAGACACAAACATCCCAGCACCTAAATATAGCTCTGGATAGCAGTGCTTTGAACAGTAAGTTCTAGTGTCTCTTAACTTAATATGGAAACAGCTACAAAAATAAAACAACAGTATTTTCAGAGCTGGTCTCTGCTTGTGTGCTCACAGGACTCACACCACCAAATTCCAGCTTCTGCTGAAATTACTCTACAGTTTTTGTCTCGCACTGTCTCATATGCCAAGCAGACAGAATAATGATGTCCAGCACAAAAGGCCGTGTCTATTGAGATATACAAAGGTTATTCCACAGAAAGTCAATAAGAGAACTGCACTCAGAATACCTTGTCCTTTAGCATTTCTGCAAGAGTGATAAGCTAAGCTTAGAGGAGTTTAGACCTTGGTCAGAGATTTCCCCAACCCTAAATGCCAGTGGTTTAATTTTGCAAGGTTTGTTACTGGACCCATGCCCTTCGGATCAGCTTGCGGCTGCTGAAGCTTGGGGTTGGGCTTGGGTAGGTACTGCTGAAGCAACACTACAAACACCCCGAGGCAGAGGAGGTGGCAGGAATAGCAGAGTCATACTAATGACATATTTCTCCTCCCAGCTTGCTGCAAGGCAAAAACGTTGGCAGCCCGTGCACTGCATCATAGGATGATTCAGGTCAGGAAGGACCTCCTGACCCAGAGAAGCAGGGCTACTGATGGCAAGAAATTCAGAGCAGAAGTGGGCTCCGTCACTGGTCATTTTCCATTGCAAGCACATTTGGCTGGGGATCTTGGTGTGTGTGTTAGTGCGGTGCTTTCTCTCTCCCCCTCTCAGAGAGTTCACTGGACGTTTTCCAACCATTAACAGGTTTGTCAGCTGTCCTGACCTAAGTGAAAGGTAAACCGGTATGTCAGCTTCACCTTACGTAACATTAAAGGGAGAAAAAGGACTAAAAAAGGGGCACCTGCTCTTACAACTCACATAGAAATTCAAACATAAACAAAAAAGTTGTGTTTTCCTCTATTTCCACTTGACGCTATCCACCTTCAAAGTCAGAAAGTTATGAAGCTCACCGCCAAGCATAAGTCAATAGATAAACAAGTAAAGAAAATATCAACAAACTGGATTTCAAAGGTCACGGGAAAGATGTGAGTGCCATAATTTCAGCCTTCTCCTTCCCCTTTTCAGACCTCCTCAAATGCCAAAAAGCTGTTTCCTGCCTCATGATGAGAAGGGGAGCCCTTGCAGAAAGCAACTGAATCCAGAGCCTCTTTCAGCTGATTAACTGGATTCAACCCTGCACATCCTTATTAACATAAACGGTCCAGGAGAGGCTAGTTGAGGATAGAGTTGGTGACCACCAGTACTGTGACAGTCAGTTCCAGCTCACCACAAACCCTGCCTCACAAATGACCAGAGCTGTCCTACACATGACAGCAATGCAAGGTAGGTTCCCAAACCTTCCCCAGACATGGCAGCTCACAACGCAGCTGCCCAAAGACAGCACACAGGAGAAGACAAAGTTTCTTGCCTCCAGGCTGGATGAAGCCATGTGATGATGAAGGGGCACCTGGAGCTGCCCCACCACTGTGGTGTAAAGCACACCCACAGCAGGTACAAGACAGATATTATCCTTTATCCACCACAATTGTAGCTCCCCAGAACATTCTTTCTAGCTGGCTCCTGCTCACAGCACCCCACATCTACAAGGATGCAGCAGCAAGCGTGGCACCCTCCATGCTCTCACCCACTGTGCCAAAGGCATCTGAGAGAAGTACCCTCAACACCCCAGGGACACAGGAAAAGGGAGTTGAAAGCAAATCAGAAAGGATTTGAAAAGCAATGAGCACCACACCCTTACAGCTGGTGTAGTAGGAACTGAAATGACATTTCATACTGTAGCCAAACCAGAAACCTCAAGGGTTCAAGGGTGATGCTAGAAAGCAAGGTTTGGGTAAGACCACAAACGTTCATTCATATCTTCTCATTCAAGAATGTGAAGGCTGTAGCAGCTTTACAACTAACAGCCACGGCATGCGTTGCAATTGCCAAAGCTTGTAAAATCTGATGTACCCTGTGAGGGGGAGGGGGAAGTCTTTTAGTTTGAGTCATAAGAGGTCTTGATACAATCTAAGCTTCATCATCTCCGAAGAAACAGCTCACTCCCTGGATGGGTATCAAAAGGCTGCAGTGTACAGCCTTGATAACACAACAGCAGAGAACAGCTCTTAGCACAGAAGAGTACAAAATCTTTGCACCAGCTGCTCTTCAGTACAGCTTCTCTCACATTACACCACCTGATGGGCACTCCAGGCTTATGGTTAGCTCTTCATGGGTTCATGGCTCTGAAATCAAGAAAATACAGGCTTTGCAGAGGTTTATATAATATGAGCATAGTTAAAAAAACCAGCTGTGCAGCCCCAGGCATAGATAACAGTGTCAATCTACCCATCTTTCCCTGCTGGAGGTTTGCACTGTCTGGAGCCTCACCTGCTCTAGCAGTCAGAGAGCCTACAATTCTGCTGCAGGTGAAAGGAGGCAGGCAGGAGGGCTTGGGATGATTTTGCCTTCTTGCCCTCAGCAGAAAACACAGGGGCTGGGTGATACCTGTACTGGCCTGAGAGGCTCTGCTGGCTCAGAGACGCTGTTCTGTGGCCCAAGTCCTGTCTGGACTCCATGAAGAGGGATAACGCTCAAAGACCCACATGCAGAGTCAAAGAAAGCTTAAACTCAGCTGAGTACAATTTTTTCTCCTACCTTAGCTCCTAGGGCTGGGGAGGACTTTTTATTGCCAATGACATTTGCTTCTGGAAAGGAGAGGAAAACGCATCCATGGGAGGGAAGAGCTGACGCTGTCACACACACACCCCACGGGGCTGTGTGAATTAGCTGAGTGGGAGAATTTCTGACACTGTCCTGTGCTGAAATAAACCCAAAAGTGCGGGCCAAGACTCTGGCAAGAACCTTCCCTGGGGAGGCACAGGAATAGCACAGCCAATCCTGCCTCTCCACCTGAGCTGTGCTCCAGCACTCCCGCAGCCTCAGCTACAAACTGAATCCACAAACAGCAGAGACCAGTGCTGGGAAAGAGAAAGGTCAGCTAAGGCTGCTACCACTATGGCCCAACCAGAGCAAATGGCAAACAAAGAGCAGACCCCTGCAGAGGAGCACAGGGCAAAACCTAGTGTCTGTGTTGTGAACTTATTCCCATGCTCACCAATTGCTTTCTGCTCATACAAGAATGGATATAATAATCAAAACCTACCTTGTGGAAAGAGACCATAAGCAGAAAGAGTAATTGATGCAGGTTGTACTTCAGACAGCCATTTCCATTTGCTTGCATAGCAGAGCATACGGATTACTCCTACTACCACAGATGAGCAGCAGCAGATGCAGTGGGGTGAGATGCTGTTTTATTACCACCCCTGTGGTAAGAGAAGACATCAGGCTTGAGCTCCTGTGCACTATCCCAGAAGCAGTACCAGACAGTATTTACCTCCAGTGTTTTCACTTAGAGGGTAGAATATCCACTTGGTCTTGTCATAAATAACACACAGTTCTGACAGGCTTGCAGAAGATGTGCCTTCAGAGCGGCAGCCTGTGGGGCCCACATTCCTACTTTTTCAGTCAGTTCCTTCACATCACACCAATGCCAGCTGTTCAGCTGCTCCTATCAGTGAATTTGCTCTACAAACAATAGTTTTGCAAAAAAATTGCTCCAGCAATGTAGACTGGGATGCTCAATGGTACAGCTGCCTGTAGCTGTGTGTACTGAAATGATAGCACTGCAGATAGAGGTCTCAAGGCATGAGGAAGGTCACACAAGGCTGATGATACAGTACACTGTAGACACCTGGAGACTGGGGCTGAGGTGGGACAGCTCTCCATCGCAGAGACTCACTGGATTTAAGGAGAACAAGCATGGCAGATTCCCATGCCTACACACAGGTTTTGCTCTAGCAGCAATTTTCCACCTGCCGATGGTGTTCCTCGCCTTTTCTTTATGGTCAACTACCAGCAGTGGGCATATGCCCACCTTCACACATAGAATTCTGTGGGTATAGTCTGTAATAGATGTGAAATACCTTCTGTGACTTATTTGTGCTAGCAGCATTCCTAGTAGGAAAAAGTGTGACCAGCAGGTCGAGAGAGGTGGTTCTCCGCTTCTACTCTGCTCTGGAGTACTGTGTTCAGCTCTGGGGCCCCCAACATAAGGACATGGAGCTGTGGGAGCAATTCCAGAGGAGGGTGGTGATGATGATGATCAGAGGGCTGGAGCCCCTGTCCTATGGAGACAGGCTGGGAGATCTGGGCTTGTCCAGCCTGGAGAAGAGAAGGATCTGGAAAAACTTTGAGCAGCCTTCTAGTACCTAAAGGGGCCTTACAAGAAAGCTGAAGAGGGACTTATAAGAGCAAGCAGTGACAAGACAAGGGGGAATGACTTTAAACTGAAGGAAGATGCATGTACATTAGAAGTTGGGAAGCTCTTCACCGTGAAGGCAGTGAGGCCCTGGCACAGGTTGCACAGAGAAGCTGTGGCTGCCCCATCCCTAGCAGTGTTCAAAGTCAGGCTGGACAGGGCTTTGAGCAACCTGGTCCAGCGGAAGGGGTCCCTGCCCATGGTGGTGGGGTTGGACCTGGGTGAGCTTTAAGGTCCTTTCCAACTCAAACCATTGTATGATTCTATGTTCACCGTACCACTACCTAGTGGACAAATTACTCCCACTCTAGTGCTCAGACACTGTAAAGAGGCAGCCCAAAGCTGCACAGATGACTGCAGGCCCATGATAGGATATTTTCTGTAATACTCAAGAAGCAGACGGAGGTTTGTGACTGGTTTTTCTCAGCCAAACTTCCTGCAGAGGGATGACTAGTTTCCAGAGTATTAAACAGACATGTGACCATGGCCAAATGCCAGATGGCTGGAAAGAGCACTGGAGCAACCCTCATGAAAATGTCTTGCCTTGGCTGCAAGCATCACGTACCATATGTATCAGCTGCCAGGTAGGAAGGCCTGGCTGCAAGCTGGGGGTGTGACACAGGGATATTGCATAGCACAGTTTTTAGCGATGCCATCATATAATGGGGCACAATTTTTTTCCTTTCACTTGCTTCCTCTGCTGTGCAAAGGGAGCTGCATCAAAGGTCCTTTTACTGATGGTGTAAATGGAAAAATCCATTTCAAAGGCAGGACACCCAGCTCTGTGCAGCCTCCTGCTGAGCAGGAGATACATGTTTTGCTTCAGGAGATACAATTTTTGTGTAATTCTCCCAACAGCTGACTTCAGGGAATGATGAAGCAGTGAGGTGTAGGTCTGTGCTACTTGCTCAACTGTGGGCTAGTGGTAGGGAAGCTGGTGTTTGCTCTTGGAAGGCCTACAAAGTTACATGTCTACCTCAAAGCCTGCTGCAATGGATTTATGGTTACTGGGTCCCCAGATGCACCTGCAACAGCAGAGCCTCTAAGCACCCTGGCTCTTTGCTCTCACTTGTAATCAGCATACAACCAGGGAATTTGTGTCTGTGTTTGATTCATGGAGCAGCCATTACCCAAGCTGCTTGTAATTAGGAGCAGAACATAAAAAGAAATGAAAGCAAGGAAACAAAGGGAAAAGCCTCCATATGGCATCATGCTATGCAAACCACCACCTCCAGCTGCAGTTTCACGACCTTTTTATGCTGATTTAACTCTGGGCTGCACTAAAACAACCAGCCCTAGCCTTTCTGCCTGCCCTGGCACGAGCTGGAGCAGGGAATTTGAATGTGATTTTACAGTTCTTTCATCAGGTTCCTTTTCATTTGGATCAATTACCTGAGCTGTCATGCTGCTCAGCCTGCCGAGCACAGGAGGCAGCAGCAGAGCACAGTCAGCAGCAGCAGTTCACACCAAGGTTAGCTAAAAGGTGTCGTCTAGCAGCAGCAGCCTCACATTGCACCAGTCTTAACCTGCCTCAACATATTCTCACACGCATATTGACACAGCTTGCAAAAAGCACAGCCAGTTTCAGAGATATTCAAATATGCGTGCCACATTGGGTACATATAAATCAGTGATCTGCCCAGACTGATTTCATTTATGCTTCAGTCGTGAGATGCTTATGCAAGATGTGAACTAAATCTAGAATTTTGCAGACTCCTACTGAGAGTGAGCATGTGCGAGACAAACAGCCGGCACACAAGGCATAACCACCAAAACAAAAACCCGACCCAAAAGGTTTGTTCTGGTTTTATTTTCAAGAAACATGCACACATGGAGAAGAAAGCTGAGGCTTTTTGAGCCCCACTGATGACTAAATGGCAAACTCCAAATGCAAAGTTCAGTCACAGGCAGCACTTAATCTGTATCAGCAGAGCACTATGATCCCGGGATGGGATTTTGACACTCCAGTCCATCAACTTCTATTTACATTCCAGAGGTGGAGTTTGGTTCAGAGGAAGCTTGAGGATGGGAACAAGGCAGGAACATGTATCATTTCGTCATGTGGAATGGTGCTTAGTCCCTCTGGAAAGTTGAAGTCTCTGTGTAGTTAGCAGCTGGGCCAGCCCATTCATCAGCATCATAAATATGGTCAGTGACATCACCAGCACATAGTGGCTAATGCTGCAAGGACAGAACAGGTAAAAGAGGTGAGAGAAAAATGCAAATTTACAGAGTAAAAAAAACCCCTGACATAAACAACCTCCAAATATTTTCTTTTCTAACTAGGCCTAAGTGCTGGCCCAGCATGTCATCTTATATATGCTGCTCCTAGAAGACAAATGTTATAGCAGCACTATCATGTAAAAAACAAAGTCTGGTGACAAAATAAAATGGTGGGCACAACAGAAAAGACAGCTGAGCATATACCCAAGTGAATAACTGGTACTGGGTGTAGTTCATTCAAGGGGGTAATTCAACATACGTGGCTGAAAACATTGCAAAACTTCTGTTTGGTGTGAATTGCTAACACAAAATATAGGGAGAGCTTGCTGTCAGATATACAGTCCTTGCTAGTAAGACAGCTCAGATATTTAGATATTTCTATCAGCTGTCCAGTGACGAGCAGCTTTAAAGAAAAACCAAACAAACACTACTTTTTCACTCAACATTTCTGAAAATTTTGTATTTCTCTGCTATGGTGAAAAATGGTTTCAAAGAGATTAAAGAAATGAATTAAAGAGTGGCTAATAAACACAATACTAAGATGCAGCTTCTGGGTTATGAAGTGCTTAAGTCACTGTTATGGTTTAAGCCCAGATGGTAAGTCAGTGCCATGCAGCCACTTGCTCACTCCCCCCACCCCATTCCCAGAGAGATGGGGAGGAGAACTGAAAGAATGTAACTCCCACGGGTTGGGATACAAGCAGCCCAGTAACTAAGGTATAACACAAACCACTGCTGCTGCCACCAATAATAATAATGATAAGGGAAATAACAAGGGAAGAGAATACAACAGCTCATCACCTGCTGACAGATACCCAGCCCCACCCCAGCAGTGATCTAACCCTTCCACGTAACTGCCCCCAGTTTATATAGCGGGCATGATGTGCTGTGGTACGGGATACCTCTTTGGCTAGTTTGGATCGGGTGTCCTGTCTCTGCTTCCTCCTGGCTTCCCCTCCTCCCTGGCAGAGCATGAGACTCACAAAGTCCTTGGTCAGAGTAAACATTACTGAGCAGCAACTAAAAACTTCGGTGTTATCAGCGCTGCTCCCAGGCTGAAAGTCAAAACCACAGCACTGCACCAGCTACAGAAGAGAAAAATGACTGCTACCAATGAACCCAGGACAGTCACTAATGATTTAAAAGGACAACATATAGAGAGCTTGCTCTCTTGCTCAAATTCTGGTATTTGATATTCACTAGTGTTACAGGTGGGCATTTAAGGTCAGACTGAATGATGACCTAGGATAGCCAGCATCCTGTGTTCAATGTCTGAAGCAGGCTGCTGTTAATGTAAACCGCAAGCCATTAAGAAATTAGAATTTTTCCAAATCCAGTGATATTTCAAGTTGAAGTTGCAAAAGAAACAGTGCTGCACCCATGTCCATCATGCATCTAGTGCAGCTGTTTGTTTTATTCCTGGCACTATTGAAGATACTGGCCTTCTAACATGAAAGGTACACATACCTCCTGATGCATTCATACCCACTATTTCAAAGCAGATGGCTCTTCAGGACGAGCAGGGTAGCGTCAGACTCAATGAAATCTGAGTTTAGTCACAAAAAGGATTGCAAGGAGCACTTGCTGGTTTAATGACCTGGAATTTCTGCCAGAGGACTCATTCAGTTTGAGAGTTTAGCCACGGAAGAGCAGTAAAGCTCATAATGCCGACACTATCAATCCTCACGACCCCGAGACTGTGACAACCCTGGCACTAGCCTAGTGCAATTTAGCTCTGTGAAGTGGAGAAGCACCAGTTCTTAAAGCTGGGCTGCTAATCAGTGTGAGAGAATACAAGTAATCCAAAAAGTTCACTGATGAGCAGAACCTCTTCCACAGCCAGGGTACCAGCAACCAAAGTTGCCAAGGTCTGACCAAAGAGGATGGAGAGCATTGAGCAGGACTTAACTCATGGTACAAGATTTTTCTATTTCAGTTAAGTCTGTCTAAACCTTCTTACAAGCACCTGGCCCAAAATACAGAATTTTAAGAAATCAATTACAAAAATCTATCAGCATAAATGGGCTGAGACCTCAACAAGCAACAGCCTACTCTAACAGCCTGTACTTTGCACCCCCATAAACTCCCACCTGTATGCAATAAATAATGTGAACAACTCAAGGTTTAAAATACCAGGAACCATCTTTCTTACACGCATTTCTCATAAGCATCTCCCCCCTCCAGCTTTAGCTAAGCAGAGCAGTACACTTACAAGAGCCATATTCCTGCCCTGTTTCTGTAGCAAGGTGTAAGATGACAGAAGGAGAGCATGAAGTCAGGCACAAAGCCTACTCTCACCTGCTCAGTGCACTTTGGACTTCCTAGCTCACAGCACATTTACAAGAAAGATAACACAACTCCCTCAAGAGCTGCCTTTGGAAGTCCACCTGGGTGTGTTACAGGTTTGGTCTCAGTTCTCCATGGGAGAGCACATGTTGCCAACTGAAAGTCAAACTCTCCTTGCAGTTATCTTCATGGTGTAATAGTGCCCTTGGGCAAACACCAAGGGCACATTACATCAAGTACAAGCACTACAGGTACAGAAGTTTGCATGGCTTTTAAAGGAACAGCCACTCCAGTAAACAGCTGGATGGCTTAACATCTCATGCATTGCTGGTAACATCTCAGCTTCTCACCTAGCCCCAGAATTGCCATTTTTCATAGAAGTAGAAACACCACTTTCCTTCTAGCTTTCAAAGAAAGCTTGAATGAGAAATCAGAAAATCAAAAGCCAAATGAAGATCCTGCCTTTATTCCCACATACACCCTGGGGCAACAACCAGAGAATTGTCAACTTGCTGCTATCATAGACATCTGAGTTCCTGTCCACCAGGTAGGTGCTAATCAATGATTCTGGGAGACACAGAGGGGCTTTCTCAAAGGAAAAAAAGTGTTCGATACTGTCCCACATGACATCCTTGTCTCTAAAATTGGAGAGACATCAATTTGATAGATGGACCACTGGGTGGATAAAGAACTGGTTGGATGGCCACACACAAAGAGTTGTGGTTAATGGCTCAGTGTCAGGCTGGAAGACAGTGACGAGTGGTGTCCCTCAGAGATCGGTATTCGGATCGGTCTTGTTCAACATCTTTGTTGGTGACATGGACAGTGGGATTGACTGCACCCTCAGCAAGTTTGCTGATGACACCAAGCTGTGTGG